>APFE031345010.1:46879-75601 GCA_000404065.3 Pinus taeda | reverse complement strand
GAAGTGTTATACCACCATTCAGCCAGAGGCAACCATTTGACCCATTGTGTCTGTTTATCAAATACAAAGCAACGAAGACATCCTTCCAAACATTTGTTTACTATCTCAGTTTGCCCATCAAATTGAGGATGATAAGATGAGCCATGAGCTAACTAAGTACCAAGACAAAAAAATAATTCTGTCCAAAAATTTCGAGTGAAAATGGGATCTCTGTCACTTACAATAATCTTTGGGTTTCCATGTAGCTTTTGAATTGTTTCCATAAATGCAATAGAAACTGTACTGGCTTTCAATGGATGTGATAATGCACAATAGTGTGCATACTTGGTAAGTTTGTCAACTATCACCATGATGACACTCTTTCCCTTAGACTTGGGTAAACCTGTGATAAAATCCATTGAAACCTCCTCCCAATGTTGGCTTGTAATGGCTAAAGGTTGTAATAGACCTGTGGTCTTAATTGTTTCAACTTTATTTTGTTGGCAAACCAAACATTCCGCCACAAACTTTTGAATATCCAATTTCAGGCCATCCCAAAAAAATTCCTTCTTAACCCTGTGGTAAGTTTTTAAAAATCCCGAGTGCCCTCCTAAGGGAGAAGTGTGCAATTCCATAAGAATCTTTTTTTTGAGTTGCAAATTCTTACAGAGGTATAAGCGATCTTTGTACCATAACGAATCATTTTGCCAGCTAAATGTATCAGATGTACTGGAATCTTGTTGTAACTTTTGAATAAGTGCTCCCACTTCTTCATCATTCTTCCACTCCTCCCTTGCTTCGTTTATCCAATCTAGTTGGATAATAGAAATGGCGCACAACAACGCTACCACATCCTCATCCTTTCATGAGAGTGCATTTGCCACCACATTTTGCTTTCCTTTTTTGTAGAATTTCAAAGTCATAACCCAACATCTTTGTGACCCACTTTTGTTGCTCTTCAGAGGAAAATCTCTGTTCTAAAAAGTATTTAAGGCTATCATGATCCGTTTTTACCTTGAAGTGTCTTCCCATTAGGTAGGGTCGCCATTTCTTAAGCGCATGAAGTATTGCCAACATTTCCTTCTCATAAATAACTTTGTGTAAATGCTTTCCCTTGATTGGACGACTTTCAAAAGCAATGGGTCTTTCATCTTGCATTAAAATAGCACCAATTCCATTGTCGGAAGCATCACATTCCACAATAAAGGTTTTTGTGAAGTATGGTGTAGCTAAGATCGGTGCTTGGCACATTGCCTCCGTAAGATATTTTAAGTCCTTTTTTGCTTCTGGAGTCCATGAAAATGCATCTTTCTTCAACAATGTTGTTAGAGGTGCTGATATTTTCCCATAATTCTTAACAAACTTGTGATAATACCCTGTCAAACTGAGAAATCCTTGCAAATGCTTTATGGATGTGGGGATTTCCCATTCCTTAATGGCTTTAATTTTGCTAGGGTCTACCTTAACTCCTTCATGAGATACAATATGACCCAGATATTCCACCTCTTGTACTCTAAAGAAACATTTGGATCTTTTTGCATATAATTGTTTATCCTCCAATAATTGTAGCACCCTGTCAACGTGTTCAACATGATCCTTCCAAGACTTGTTTTAGATTAGTATATCATCAAAAATACTAACACAAATTTTCTAAGGAAGGGTCTGAAAATGGAATTCATCAAACCTTGAAATGTAGAAGGTGCATTGGTAAGGCCAAAAACTCATAGTGACCCTCATGAGTTCTAAATGTTGTTTTCGGAATGTCTTGAGTCTTCATTCTGATTTGATGATACCCTGAACGAAGATCCAACTTGGTGAAGTAAATTGATCCATGCAATTCATCCAGTAATTCACCAATGACAGGAATGGGAAACTTATCTTTAATAGTGAGCTTGTTGAGCTCCCTATAATCCTAACACATGCGCCATGATCCATCCTTCTTGTGCACCAATACTACCGGAGCAGAGAAAGAACTTTGACTAGGTTGAATTATACCAGCCTCTGGCATTTCTGCAACCATATGTTTAATTTCACTCTTTTGGGCATAGGGATATCTGTACGGCCTGAAGTTTGGAGGAACACTTCCTGGAATTAGATGAATAGCATGATCATGATCACAAATAGGTGGGAGACCTTTGAGAGTCTCAAATACCTTGGAATGATTGTCCAAGACTTTTTGGAGATATGGAGAAATAGATGATTTCGATGTGGGAACCTCTAGCAAACATAGTTGTGCAATTACACCTTGTTGTTCCTTCTTTAGAACCTTTTCCATACCGTTAGAGCTGATTAACTTTATCGGTTTCCTTGTAATACCTCGTAATTCAACTTCCTTTGCTTCTGCACAAAATTTCATGAAAAGTTGTTGAAAATTAAAAGCTATTGTACCCAAGGATTGTAGCCATTGGACTCCTAATACAACATCAGCACCACCCATTGGAATGGAAAGCATTGAGCTAGTCAATACATATTCTCCCATCGATAGCTTGATATTATGGCACTTTCCAGAGCAATTTATTGTTCCTCCATTTGCAACCATCACTTGACACTCTGGTGCTGGATATAGGAAGCAATTCAATTCTTTGGCTACCTTACAATGAATAAAATTATGGGTACTTCCTGAATCAATCAACACTATTACCTTTTTCTTCTTGATTTGTCCTTCTATCTTGATGGTTTGAGGAGTGGTAATTCCCGCCAATGCATTACAAGATATCGTCGAATTCATTTGTTCTTCATCTAGGCTTTGTCCCTAGAGTATATCCTCTTCTTTTAACCTTTCTTTCTCCTTTTCTTCTTCCTCTTCACAATCTATGTAGAATAATTTCTTCTCAGCACACTTATGACCTTCAGTGTATTTACTATCACAACTGTAACAAAGCCCTTTTTCTCTCTTTTTCTTCCAATTGTTGTGGTGTCAACCTTATAGGTTGTGGAAGACTAGGGAAAACACTTCCATCTTTATAGTTGTGAGTGGTATGCTTCTTGGTTTCCATAATTTTGCTTTCCATTTTTCTTGCTAACCTGAATGCCTTCTCTAATGAATCAGGTTCCCAAAGGCGAACATCATGTTGGATATTATCCTTTAAAGACCCTATGAACACATCAATCCTATGCTCCTCTGGAATATCTTTTACCCTTATGTTCAATTTTTGGAACTCCTCAATGTGCTCCATTATTGAACCCTTTTGTTGGAGACTTATCAATTGGCTAAAAAAAGTGTTGCTTTTTGTATCCTCATAATGTGCTATCAATTCTTCCATAAAAATTGCCCAAGTGATAATTTGTTTACGAGAGCAAAGCCATTGATACCATACAAACTAATTTGGCTCCAAATATAAAGTTGCAATACGTACCTTTTGTGTGTTTTGCACATTATTGAGATCAAAAAATTGCTCCATTTGTAATATCCATGTTGTTGGATCCTTGCCATCAAACTTCCTCATATCAATTTTTGGAATATGGTGGGTCTTTGATCCAACATTAGAGTCTATGGAATCATGATTAACATTTCTTTTGTTCTCATCATGAGTTTCCTTTACTACCCTTTCACCATTAGTGACCATTTCCTGTAGCAACTTATTCATATTTATCTTTAATTCTTCCATGTTTGTCTTCAAATCTATCTTCAAATCGTCCATCTTAGCTTCCACATCATTCATCTTAGCTTCTATGCGTTTCTTTAAACAATCCATCTTAGCTTCTACGCCTTTCTTTAAAACATCCATCTTAGCTTCTACATCTTTCTTTAAACCATCCATCTTAGATTCTGTTCCTTTTTGTGCAAGTGACAGTTGTTGCACTTGGCCTCATAATTTTGATATATCATGTTGCATTTCTTCCTTTTCTTCATGAGTCATGCTAGAGCTTTCGGGTTGCTTACTAGGTGTTTGCACTTTCTTTCCTCGGGACATCAATTACCGATAATAATGCTTTACTATGCCCTTTGAATTCCTTCAAACTAATTTTTCAAACCAAGCTTATGAAAAAATTTAAAAAAAACTACACACCTTTTTTCACTTTGTAGGATCTTGATATTGAATATGATGTATCTCTGTAATTTTGGACCATACAGTGCTGAAATTGCGATCCGTAGTAGCCCTCTGCGTCCTCTTTCTAATGCCACAAGTCTGACCCAAATTGGATTCTCCAAGAAAGAGTTATGCGAAGTCTCCCACAGTGATCTGATTATAGACTAGTTCAGTATAGCAAACTTGTACGACATGCCACGAGTCACTATTTCGACCTTTGGCTTTGAAAAATATATACAAGAAACTATAGCCCATCCTCTTTCTATACCTTGTCAAGAAATTTCAATCTGATGCTCAGAGGGAAAGTTATGATGATTTTCCCCAGGTCACCTATTTGGAATGCAATTCAAGAGTTTGCAAAAAGAGCAACTTTCTCAGATCATATCTCCGCAAATATAGCGCGAAATGTTCTGAAATTCAGATCCGAGGTTCAACGCGATTTCTTCTCAAATGGGTTTTTTTTAGGTTCTGAAACATCGCAGAAAAAAGGTTATAGCGAAAATGCCACGATGACCTATTTGGAGCAGCGAAACCCTAGAATCCAAGGCTCTGATACCAAACGTTATGAAACCAGCTCAAGAAAAAGATAGAAAAGATAGATCAATGCCTTAGAATTTAGCCTCTTTGAGGGGGAAACCTCCTTTACATTACATAAATGAACAATTCTTGGATGATTCAAATGAGAAAACCTCCTTTCTATATATAGGAGTCTAAGGAGTCACAATATAACCCAGCCGACCTAACAATTATAATATAAAGCCACAAAAATAACAATAGAGGGATTCATGGGGCACAATATTAAAAATATGGGGACAATAGGGGCACAACAATATTAATAAGGGATACAACTACAATAGTAATGAGGTAATCACTAGTATTATAGGGACCTATCAGAAAATGAAGAAAATAGAGGCTTAATTGATAAAAATGCTTCTGAGGTTAAGTTTTCAACCTTTTATCAGTTTAGTTTTGGAGCTCTCTCATTATTCTCTCTCTCTCTCTCTCTCTCTCTCTCACTCACTCTTGGACAGTTAGATTTTTCTGGAGCACTTTGGCATTGGATCAAGAAAGGTAAGGAAGGCAAGAGGAAGGAAGGAGCAAGAAAGGAAGAGCATGATCAAGCAACTACAACAAGATTATTTGTAGGTACCGATTTACATGTGTTTTTTCCTTGCTATATTTGGCATGAATAGTATTGCATGTGGTTCTTTGCGGTTATGGCATGGATTTTTCTAGGTGTGATAGTGTTTTAAACCTAGCCTTGCCATTTCCATATAGTCATGGTATGATGGGGTTCTCATATTTTGGTTGAGCTAGATTGCCAGATGGATTCGAAGTTGAATGAGATGGATCTTTGAATAATAGAACACATGGCCTAATAACCCCTGAACTGGACTGTGGGTTGCGATAAAGTCAAATTTTGTGTTGCCTCGGTGGGCCTAGGAATCCTCGACTGGTTAATGGTGGGATATACAGTAAAGCCTAGAGGTGGTTTCCCTTGATTAGGCCTAGGAATCCTTGTTGATGAATGGTAGGATATACGATAAAGCATAGAGGGTGGTATCTTGGTTTAGGACCTAGTGATCCCTAGATCAGACTGTGGATTGCGGTAAATCTTGGGAGACTAGGAGACAAGAAAATTTCTCGCAGTGTAGGTGGAGAAATCAGGTGGCATCCATGCTTGTTTTGACCTAGTGGTCTGGTGGAGATCATGGTAAATCCTGTTATTATATGTTTATTGTGTTGGCCTAGTGATCTATGATGGATTACAATAAAGCCCGGTTTGTATTGATGAGGGTGAGGTGGTTTAACCTCAAGATGCCCTGGTTGGTTCTTTTGGTTTGAGTCCCACATTCATGCTTGGAATATGGCACGAGGGTGAATGATTGAAGAGAGAATTGGCTCAACCATTCTATGGTCGAGTGGAACATGGTAGTCTCATCCCAAGTTGGATTTTGCATTCATTAATAAGGGGTTCTTTCCTTGATATCTTATGTATAAATGTACTGGTTTATATGTGGATTCTATGGCTGATGTATATTTGATATTTCTGCTTTATTATGTTGGTTATAAGCATGTATTATGACAGTGATGATGTATGGATCTCCTCATGTTTTGATTTGTAAATGAATGAACAATGTATCTATGACCTAATAGATGATAATGCAACTAATTATTTAACAGAACAATGCTTCTTAGTGATTCTTAAATAAGTATGAGACCCATATGCTTAGATCTGTTGTTTGCACCTGTATATTACATATTTGTGAAATGTTTGACGAAATTCCTATCATGGATAATAGCGGTCCAATCAAGCCCTTGTTCAAGTAATTACATTTTTATCATCATTCCCTTGTTACTTTCTATTGTGAGGATGTCAAGTTTTGGGCAGTGACCTGGGATCTAGACCTGAAAAAGTGGCTCAAATAAGGGGGATGATGGCACAACACTGAGTAGAAAAGTCCTTGGACACTGGCATACCATGTTGTGGGAGAATCCAGAGCCTTCTGGACGCATGCATGCCCATATCATGGGAGCGTTCGGTGGTTAATTATTCTAAAAAATCAGCGGGACCTAGGGGCTGGTTACATGAGAGGTTGGGATGATTCCTGGGAGTCATGTTGCTGATGTGGAAGGTCTGTATGGTGTGTTTCCATTGGTTCCACTTCCTTAAGGTGACTTAGGAGGTTGAATCCCATTATAGTAGCCTCTCGTCACATGTTTACTCCGGTTGGTCAGTTACTTGGGTAGATGTGGGAGGAGGGTGTTACAATATTGTAACTCTAGTTAAGACTTGAGGAAGTCAAACTTAACCACTAGTAGGCTATGAGGTTGTGTCATTATCGAGCCACTAAGAAAAAAAGAGTTTTTCGTTATTTTTTGAGTGCATTATGTTCCATAAACAAGCAAAGTAGCAAAGAGGGATATGGAGAGAACATACAAGGAAAATTTTGCACTATAGTAGCCCATGGGCCACAAGTCTTACTTCTTTGTACTTCCATCCATTTTCTATTTAGATAAATAAAGCAAAGCAACCTCACCTTCCAGCTAGGTTGTCTCCCAAAGGGTTTCAAACGATATATCCTGTGTCGATCATGGTTTGTGAGTTTTGATTTCAATGTTCTCTATTTTCTACATCATTATAGTTTGCATGCATAGACAATAAACAATAATTAACATATCCATAAATATAAGGATAAATAAGAAACAAACCCTCATGGTATAAATTTTGGATTTTTCTAATATATTTTAGTAGATTTTTTTGTCACAAATTGTCTAGTGGAATCTCCATGGTAATTTAAGGATCAGGATAAGGTAATGTGCATTCTATAATCGCTACATTTACACCAATCACACTACCACCTAAATGGAAACAAGGATATAAAATCCGAACAATCAGTAACGTTCCTGAAGAACCCAATAGAATAACTATTGGAACATCTAACTTTGGACAAGAAAAAATAAGAGTATCAAGGTCTCTCTCTATAGTCAGACAATCCTCGTCTACAATAATAAATAAATTTGTTGCAAATAGGTGTGACCATAAAGGAAGTGAAAAAAATGTAGACAACATATCCTTGAGAGAAGAACGAATCATCAAAGACACCACCAAGGTTATTCAACAAATGAGAAATGGAAAATTGCTAGCTTTGAATCAACTAGTAGATCCTTTTTCTATTGTAAATATTGTGTAGAGTCTACTAACCCAATAATCAAAATGTTTTGGCCATCACTCCCAAAGGAAGATGAGTCTAGTATGAATGCTAGGAAGCTTTTTTAAAGAGGATTGCCTCCTAATAATATTGAGATCACTACATCTGGACATTACATGATTGTTGAGATGAAATTTTTTCCTATAAAAAGAAATAGGAGGACCATATCGCAATGGAACAAAAATAATTGAATTACTGTAATTACAAATTATCTTATCTACATCAAAATGTTGTTGATCTAGCTAGAGATACATTAACAATGAAATAATATATCTCTACAATTCGTGAAGGAATGCAAAAAGGTAAATCAATATCATCTAATGAAGATATCATGGTCACTACTTGTTTTTCTCACATTCTGCAAATAGAAATAGCTATTGAAGAGAATAAAGACCATGTGATACTTCATTCACCTCCTTCCTTTGTGCACATAGATGATCAACATTTCCCTAGCAAAATTTGGACATAAAAATTGGGATCTACTGACCTAGTCCTTAAAGTGTAAATATTGAAGAATACATGGATAGTGAAGTGCACTACTTAGAGTTCATAAACAAACAATCCCAAGTGGCCAAGGAACAAAAGATTGTATCTACATTAAAATATAAGTGGATGAAAATTAAAGAACAAATCCCATATATCAGGGTCATGAAAAAGGAAAATTATGATCAAAGTGATCATATAGAAGAATAGATGGGATATTAGTTCATTGATCCTCTCACCTTGTCATCCTCTAATAAAAGACTAAGGCTTCCTCCAGAACCAGGTAATACTATATAAAATCCCACCATTTAAAGTCTCAGTGACTCAAGCCCTATCTTTGACTTCAATTGTAAATACCCTACAAAAATAATGAAAAACTACAGAGAGCCCTATCTAATAATAAATTACCCTTCAACAAGTTAGCTACAATACTAACTTGGGGATTCATAGGTCACTTGGCCCATTAGTGGACATAGGTACCTCTGGAACATAGGGATAATATCCACAGGAAAGGTGTCAGACCAGGAGACCCACTTCCACAAAAAAACTTAGTGAAGCCTACCAATACAAAATTCTATGGTGATATCAAATCAGATAAAAATCAATATGCTTGTATATCTGTTTCCCAAATATTATGTGATCTATCCTCAAGGAATCAATACAAATGCATGATGAAAAAAATGTTATATAAATCTAGAGATGGTGCAAATCTTGTATTTAAATGAAACTATGTTGCATCATGGCCAGGGATCATCCCTAAACTTGTAAGGAAAAGATTTGAAGAGCAATGGAAATTTTTTGAAGATAACCCTCTTGTTCGTCTACATCAAGAGATAGAAAAAACTTTGTTGTGCACATGCTTAAAGTTCTAGGCTTTGATGCAACTTAAGAAGCATTTAAAATTTATCAACCAACCTCTCTACAACTAATTTACAGAAACTTGTGATATGGTTGTTTTAAGCCAAAGCCAATGCATGCATCTAGTCATTGTTCCTTCTCTTTAGGAAGGGAAAGAAAAAAACAATTCTCTAAGCCTCGTTATCCTTTCAAGAAAAAAATCATTTGAGAAATGGCCCAGTCCAAGGAAAATAAGTAAATGTTACATCTATGGCAAGACTTGCAATTGGGCAAATAAGTTCCCTAAAACCAAGACGATGTATGATAGTTTTAAAACTATTTTCATCACACATTGACCTAATAGACTTTGATCTCTGTTCTGATTATGATCCAAAAGTTGTATATAGTATTGAATTTTTTTATTAGGAATCTTCTATTGAACCATCATCCCCTGCACATTCCACCATAGATTCTAATTTAGGTAATGACTTCTTATGTATAAATATGTAAGATACTGTTCAAAGGGTAACGTTGATTTCCCAACAAATAACGATGTTTCTAGTAAGGTTTTTAGTGTGAGTTTTCGTCAAACAATTTGTTGACTCAAGGATGTAAGTGTATATTTTGTTTGTTTATCTTGAATAGAAACACTTGATAGCACGAGAATTCAACCAACAACTAAAAGTATCATGCAACACTTAGAAATAACCTCCATTCACTGATAAACATATATATATTTAACAAGCTAGAAGTTGTAGAGCCAATATATAAACTCAAAAAGGAAATACATAACAACCAATGAAACAAGGAACTTGATTTCACACATAGTTGTGAGCTTTCCCAATTTAATATTAAGTTCCTTGAAAATTTTCAACAATAATGTTTACAGATATTTGAACCCTTTCCTCCATAGTCTTTAACCTACGCTCTAGCTAAGAGTACATTATAAGGGTCCACTTGTTGACTGATTCACACAAAAAAACCATAAATAAATCAACCATTAAACATAAATGACACGACCAACATACAATGAGGTATCTCTACCCAAGAATGAAGGTAATCCAACCTCTCCAAACAATAAATGAACTCGGCCAACAAGATAGAGAAGACAACCACTAAAAATATGGATAAACACAATCCAAGTATGCTCAGACATGTCCCACTGAAATACTAACAAACTCGTCCTTGCAACTACTGTACACAACCTTCTCTTCTTCAAAACTTCTATTAATAGGTAAAGGTCTCAACCAACAGTGAAAATGAAAGGAACTTGTTCCCTTGAACATGGGAAATCATCCCAAAAACTCTAAGGAATGAAGAACATGTCCAACAATGTTAATGAGAGAAACTTGACCCTTTTTTGTGTGAATACTTCAACCTTAGAAACTCATATCTTTGGAAACCTACAATAGAGAAACTTGGCCCTTTTTCTCCATGAATTCATCCTTTTACTCAAATTGAAGCTTGACCTGTCAAAGATAAATGAAAAACTTTATATTAGGAGATAAAATCAACTGATAAAACCCTTCTACCTCCACTCTCTCCTGTAAATATTTTCCTCCATGAAGTCACAATGGTGAAATCGAAGTGATTTCCCTCTTTGGACCAACTAGGGTCTAGTTTCAACATCGAAGCTAGCAATCGTAGATAGGGTTTCTCAAACCCTAAGATTCCATCCAAAAACTCTCCAAGAGCTCTCTTTCTCAAATGCAAGTCTTAGAATGAAGAGAGACTCCTCACTTTTCTCTTTTATAATTGAGTGGCCACCTTTTCCGCATTTTACCCTTTTAAATTTTTTATTAAGTCACTTTAGGATACTTTCACTTTATAAAATTAAATTTATTTTTCATTAGCCTAGGATATGCCCCTCTTTCCACCCCTTAGGCAATTATAAAGTTTTCCTAGGTGAATCATGTTCCCTTATTAAAATTTACCCCCGCCTTATCCAACGAGAAATTATTAGGCTAGCGGAATCCGTCTTATTTCTCCTAAGCAGTCGGGAACATTACAAAATATGGTAATGGTGTCTAATAATGATATTTCCTTTGAAATTTCTAAACTCCACAAACAATTAGCCAATACACTTGTCTAGGATATTCATGAGTGAAGATCTCTCGCTACTCAAATTAATCAAATTACTTCCCAGTGCCCTTGCGAAACCGAGGTGAATCCCTTAGAATATTTATCATCATTTGTTCCCCTCTCATTATTACTCCCGTGTGAATAGACTATGCCTGCTTCTTCCAACCACCATTTAATTCCAAAGTACTCCAAATATTATCCAAAGAGCAGAACCTACAACATGACAATCAACACAGTAGCAAAAGTAAGCAAAGGCAACACCAAATAAGCCAATTGCAATAACAGATAAAGGAGAATAAGTCTATTTTAAGAAAGTTTGCATAAGATCTTATTATGGGGAAGCAAGATCACTTATGAGGAAGTAATTTGTAGATGTTGGATTTTATATCGAGGGAAATATATGAAATACATAGAGAGTTTTTCTTTTTGATCTCCAAGATCACACTGAGGTGCAAGGAGAGAGCATATATAGAACACATAGAATGTAAACACTTATACAAAATGCAAGGAGTTCTTACAAAGAGCAATTATGTTTTTGATACCCAACATCACACTAAGGTGCAAGAAAAGAGCATACACATAATGCACACACTTAAGATTCTAACTCTCAATTACCAGTTATGATGCCCCAAATGAAAGTAGAACAACCTTATTTATAAGAGTTACATTTGGTTTTTTAGATATCGTAATTGGCGTCAAGTGGTAAACTTTTTTGTCACAAAGGCCACCGCACTAAAGAGAATTTGAAAACCCGATAAACAAAGGTCTATAAGCCCGAAATCAATTATTCCTACGAATTTGCACCAGTGGGGACAACCACTAGTTATATCATCCCTTAGAAGCTTGGGGACCAGATACTGACAACTAATTTACAATACAAACAAGGGCATGCAAGCTTGGACTCAGTTAATCCTATAAATTTGGGTTAGTGGGTACAACCATTAGCTACCCCATCCCCTAGAGGCTCAACCATATGGGGACTAAATCCTGAAAAATACTTTACATTACAATTAAATTTTATGTACAAAGCAGAATAGTGGTCCACCATGCTTGATTTAGGAGTACATTCTCTATATCTTTTGAGATCTAAGTAAGAAACATGGATATCTTTAGTACTTTGCATATCTTCAAAATCATATTCATTAGGAAAGAATTCAAGAACCATGGGAGGAAGTTGATAAAACCCTCTACGAAAAAGGTGAAACTATGTGTTCTATTAGGCCATAGGTTTGGATTAATCTAGGGTTAAACCAAGATGATGCATGTTGTTGTGGCTAAATCTTGCACCTACAACACAAGTGTAGTAGGAGTCAAGGAAAGCTCCCTAGAGACAACCTATGAGTTGATTGTAGACAAGTGGCTAGGACATCTTAAATATAGGAGTTCTTGTAAGATGGTATGAGTGGGATTGTAGCACTCCAATTGATACGTAAAAGGTAATAGGAGGGGGCTTGGTTCAATTAGCTTTCAAAGAGGTAGATTCAGGCCAACTCATGGTTCCAAATGATGGAGGGGCATTTGGGCAATCTCAAAGAGAAATGGCTTCTCCTTCTGGTGGTCAACACAAAAAAATGAGACAGCTTAAACTGAAGTTGTTGTGATTGTGGAGAGAAGGAAAGGAAGGAGGGAAACATATGCATAGGGATGTAACAACATAATCCTAGGTAGCAATGTTCTAGCAAAAAGTGGAATTCAATGGATAGGGCTATAAGCAAGACAGAATCCTGAACCATGGTTTTTCGATGAAATGATAGAAATAGAGGAATGCAAAAGAAGGTTTCAGGCTGAACATGACATGGGCATCATTCTCTTCCAACAACTAAAGTAAATTTGAGCTACCCCAGGTACTGTTCTCTATTTGCAACTAAGATAAATCCATAACCTAACAAGAAACTCAACAACAACATTTAAATTATTTCAAGCAGGAAAAATACAAAATGAAAGGAGATTACCAAGAAGACATACAACCCATGAATCGTGCTTGGATTCAACATGGAAACATTATCTATCCTAAAGGGCCCAATTACCAGTTCATACACTCAGCCATAATATCAGTGAAGTTCCATGAAAAACAAATTTAACCAAAATGGCTACTCAGAATTGAGACCACTTGGGTGAGAAATTCTGGAACCTCTGTATTATGTTCCATCCCCCTATTTATAAGAAGAGGGGGAGAGCTTTGAATTACAATCAAAATATCTGAGCTTGAGCCCCAGCTGTCATCTCAACTCTGTGAGGCTCTACTACCACCTACTTAAGATTACAACAGGGATCGAATCACTTTCTTGGAACAATAAAAAAATAAATGCTCAGAAAAAGAAATTTGAGAGAGGAAGGAGGAGGTGTTTCCTTGCTACTTCAGTGGAGGCCCTGGATGGAGCCATGCCCCTGCTGTTGTCATGCTTCTCTCTGTTGTTGAGACGGTTTACTACTGCATTGGCCAACTTCTGTCAACTCTCCTGTAAAACGCTTTCGGCGTCGACTGTGTTGCAGCATGTGTGAGCCGTATCTTGCCTAAGTGATTTGATCAATGCATTTGAATCCTGGCTGCTGCCCCTTCAAACTTCGAAAACGCTATGTTTTCCTATTTTTCAGCAGTGACTGAGGCTCCCTTCCTTTTAGTGCTTAAGTCCTTTGAAGGGTGAGCGGGGACCTTTTTTTCCAATACAAATAACCCTTATTGGCGATTTAGGCGGATGAGAAATTTCATGAATTGCAGCCTATAATTTATCGCATCCGAGCCTTCCTTCATTGCAATTGCTGAAAGCTCCACCCTTTTTATTTAGCGATAGCCGATAATCCAAATGCGAAATCCTTATGGGCCATGTTGTAAACTCTTATTGCATCTGGGAGAAATTTCGCATATCGCAATTGACGCTCCTCTGTTGTCTCGCCTCTTTTAACCTTTGGCACATTGCAATCGTCAATTCCCGATAATACAGGTGCCCAAACCCGAAAACTTTATAGGTTGCAGTTTAATAAATATCACGTCCGGAACCTCCTTATTTGCATCACAATATCTTCGATATTACTAAGACCCAAATCTGTCGGTCGTCGATCGTTGATAGCCTGCTGATGTAATCATGACGTCATCACTGCCACGTGTCACCCTGTGAGTGATGCCATGTGGCACCCAGAAATAGGCCCATAGGACCCTTGAAAATGCCAAAAACAAGTGACACATGTCCCGCTGCCACGTCACCCTCCATACATGCCATGTCATTTGACGTTAGCCACCATATCAGTTCGAAGGACCAATCAAAAACCGCCATGTGACCCCCTGGAGGAGAGAGAAAAAGGGTAGCCGAGGCTTTATTTTTCCATGCTTTCCTTTGTATTTTGTAAATTGACCCTCCTAGCGATTTTGGTTTATATCGCAAATCGACCCTTCCCTGCGGTCTTACACTTTATCACAAATCGACATTCGACACCCCAAACCGCCGATAATCCTTAAGTGGGAGCTCCTGATTTCACCGATTGTGATATTCATTATTGTTGCGATCCGACAATATTGCGATATGAGTGATGCTATGACCTGCCGATGTCGATATGCGATATGCGATAAGCCTTCTGAGTCCCAATTGCGATTTTCTTCAACACTTAGCCATTTTTCTTCATTTGTTGAGCTTTCCAATGGGATTCTTTAATGAGCTCTAGCTTTTGCTACATAAGTCCATTTTCAGACTTCTATATACCATTGGAAAGATCTTTCCGAGCACTAGGCAATGGAGAGGGTCCGATCTGGATCTAATAGCTTGTATGGCCTCCAAACATCACTACTATTTTGCTGTTGAATCATCTTGTGGCTGAAAAAGTAGTGAGTGACAACACATGCCACTATTTTTCTCCAGTGTGTAGGTCATCAACAACCAATTGCATGCTAACTCTGAGGAAGTCCACTAAAAACTAATAGCAATGATGATTATGAGCCCCATCAAATAAATCAACACTTAATCTACATATTTTTGTGAGCTTTTAACTTTGGATCCTTGCATGGTGAGAACATTGACGTGAGTATTGTGAACCATGAAGTGACAAAGAAAATAAGCTACTGTACAACAATCAAACACTATCCATATTGATTAACTATAATTTATCAATTTAATGATTTCAAAAAGATCACCATAATCCTAGTGAGTATCTAAACACCTTGCTACTGCGTGACATACATATGGCTCATGTTCTAATAGACAAATTACAAAGTATCTACTTCGAGCAAAATACATATGGTTATTTTCCAAATCATAATTTTATGACCATTTTTCTAAAATCCTACTAACTATTGGGCAATCCTTTATTGCTTGTACAAAGTAATTCCAATATAAATTGCACTCAGGTTCATTTATCATGCTTGCATGAATCTTGCTCGCTTGACCTTGCTCACTTACTAAACAAGATGTTTCTTCTACAACTTATTTCCCCTTTTCATATATTATAATAAATTTGGTGAAGGTTGTGTTTGCGGAAGCCTCTCTAGTGAGCATATCAACAATAGTATTTTCTTTGCCATGTTTATAATGTATGTCAAAGTCATAACGATTAAGACAAAGACTCCATTTGAATATTTTTTTATTTCCAAGCCTTTCATTTTGTAGCATATTTTCCATGTGTTTTAGATTTGTGCGCACAATGAATTTCACAGATTTGAGGACAAATATGAATCTAGCTATGCTCTTTTTTTATAGCTATGATTTTTTTGTGGCTCGAAGGATGCATAGTTTATGAATCTTTGAAAGCTCTAGATGCATGCATACATATTTATTCCTTATTATTCCTTACTTGGAGCAAAAACTCTTACCATGAAATATGAAAAGCATTTGTTTCTAGAATATAAGGGAGATGATATTCCAATAACCTAAGGGAAGGTAAAGCTTTTACTTTATCATTGATTCTCTAGACTATTTCTGTCATTTCTTTTGTCTATGGATGATCTTCCTTTTTCAACCTCTTGTACAAACAAGTGGCATCTTTTGCTTGTCCCTTGTGAAAGTTCCTAACATAGTTCAAGGCGCCAAGAAACCGTTGCAGTTGTTACTCATCTCTAATCTCATTAATAAATGCAATGTATTTTTGTAGTATACGATCTTGGATTTGGATTCTTCCTTCTGCTATAATAAGAACTATGAATTCTGTTATAGTCTTTCTAATCTCCATCTTTTTATCAGAAAGGACTGATCCATGTTGGTAAAGTTTTTGGTAAAAAAATTCTAAATGTTCTTTATGCTCTTTCAAATACTTTGAGCAGAAAAGAAGATCATCAATGTATATTGTCATGAATTCTAAATCATTGAAAACATCTTCCATCTATTTCTGGAACTCGAATGGGTCATTCTTAAGATCAAAAGGCATGACTCGCCATTGATATTGGCCATGAGGAACTACAAAATATGTTTTGAACATGTCTTCTAGTTTTATTCCCACTTGCCATAATCTACTCTTCAGATCAAATTCGCTAAATACATTACGTCCTTTGATATTTTGGAGGGATAAATCTTTATTAGGTATTGGATACCTAAGCAACAACAATGATTTATTCAATCTTTTTAAATTTACGACCAACCTTCCCTTACCTCATTTCTCCTTTGAATGCTTGCCATTCTAAAATGCTAGAGAGGTGTATGAGCCTATGCTTTTCTCAATCAACTTCTTATGTAGTAGATCTTGTATTTCTTATATGCAGTAACATTGTTCTTTTCAGGACATTAGAATGACAACTGCTTGTATATGGAAAATCCATCTCTTGAATATAAAATATTAGGGACCTCATATGTGCAAATTTCTTTTACTTTTTGCACAAGTGGAACTAGCACCCGATCTACATATAAATTTGCATTTCTAATGACCATTTTTATTTTCATGATTTTATCAATTGATTCCTCTTTTTCATCAATGTAAATAACAATATGTGGAATCCTAATTTGGTAAGTATCCATACTACATACTTTAGTAAGAATATCTCCAACCATCATGTTGACTTCATTTTTTCCTATAGTAAATGGAAGATGTTTTTGTACAAAATATTGAAAAACAAGAATATTTGGACCAATATTGTATCGATAAAAATTTACACTACATTGCAATTCATTAACATATATTGGGAAGTCTTTAGCAGACTTATTAACGAAAATGATTTCTTCATTAACAACCCTTACCCTTGTTTGTATTGCTTCAAAATAATAACACAAGATTGCTCTGGACTTGGCACAAGAAACCATATCCCCTCTGTCTATTTAGGCATCCAACATGTAGTCTTTGTATCATATGGGCTTGTTTTTTATAGGAATAAATAATCGATCTGCGGTGCCCTTTATTTCTTGGTATAGGGGAGCACACGAAATCATGCTTTGGCTTGGTTCCTCAAATTCCTCTTTGGATTCAGCTTCAGGATTTTCTTTGGAAAGTGTTTGTTCTAATTCTTCATCTAATGATGCCTCTTCCTTTAACTGCAAAAGTTGCAATCTCTCTTTAATAAGCTCTTTTGTAAACTTTCTTAACGTAGAATTTTCCTCTTTTATCTATTGTTATAGTTGAATTATTTTGTGTTTCCTTTGCTTCCTTTCGCTACTGAGTTGATTGTCATGTGGTAGGTTCTGCTCTTTGGAGGAATATTTGGAATACTTAAGAATGAAATGGTGTTTGGAAAAAAGTAGGCATAGTCTATTCAAGGGGGAGTAATAATGAGAGGGGAATGAATGATGAGAAAGATTAAGAGTCAAAGGGATTAACCATTTTTTCGCAAGGATATTGGGAAGTGATATGACCAATTTAAGCAAAGAGAGAGTTTTTCCTATGAATATCCCAGACAAGTGTATTGGTTAACTGTTTATGGAGTTCAAAATTTAAGAGGAAATACCACTAGAAGAAATCATTAACATATTTAGACATAAAAATGCAATGTCTAAATTAGAATTTAGGGTGGCATGTGTAGAGGATGATGATTCAATAGAAGATTCAAAATCAATTAATTCAATATTATATACAACTTCTGGATATTAACCAAAACAAAGATCAAAGTCTGTTAGGTCAATGTGCGATGAAAACAATTCTAGTATTTTCATACCTTGCCTTGATTTTTTCTAAGTGAACTTATTTGTCGTGTGGTCTATCTTTCTAAAGATGTAACATTTACTTGTTTTCCTTGGACTATTTTGTTTCTTAAATGAAACTTTTTTCTTGAAAGGCTAAAAAGGCTTGAAAAAATTAATTTTCTTTATTTTTTCTGAAGAACACGAAGAATGATTAGGACCATAGGCACACTTTGGCTTTGGCTTAAAGCAACCATAATCATAAATTTCTCTGAATTAGTTGTAGAGAGATTGTATGATAAATTTTGAATGCTTCTTAAATTATTTAGAAGCCTTGAACTTTAGACATGCGTACAATAGATTTTTTTTCTATCTCTTGATGTAGATAAGAAAGAGAGTAATCTTCAAATTTTTCGCTTGCTCTTCAAATTTTTTCCTTAAAAATTAAAGGATGATCCTTGGCCATGATGCAACATATTATATTTTAAATACATGATTTGCTCCATATCCATATATGTATAACAACTCTTGCATCATAAGTTTGTATCCATGCCTTAAGGAAAAAACACATAATATTTGGGAAATAAATATTATAAGCATAATGGTTTTTATCTAATTTGGTATCACCATAGAATTCAATATTGGCAATCTTGACTAGGTTTGATAGTGGTAGTGGGTCTCCTGGTCCTGCACCTTCCCTGAGGATATTATCCCAATGTTCAATAAGTATCTGTGTGAACCAATAGGCCAAGTGACCTTTGAACCCCCAAGTTAGCCTTGTAGCTAACTTGCTAACATATAATTTATTACTAGACATGGCTCTGTATGTTCTTTCCTATCCTTCAGATGCATGTAGTGCTTTCATGGTTTTTGTAGGGGATTTATAGTTTAAGTCAGAGATAGGTCCAGTTACTGCTTAAAATAGCAGGGGACCTGCTAGGAAACCCTAAAGGGGGAATGCTAGGTCAAGGGCAACACATGGAGTCTTAGCCCATTATCACCTCAGCTAAGGCTACCTTCTATTTACGGACTTTCACCAATGGGAGCGGTATGTATGGAGTCACTAATGAATTATAAGTCAATGGATATGGGTGACCCAAACCCTTTCCCAAAAGGTTTTGAGCTTGCTTGCTTTCTAAGCAATGTACTATGCACTTTTAGGGAAAGGAAGAGGATTTTGGGGGTCAAGTGTATGGGAATAGGCTTTGAAAGGAGCTCCCCACACCCTAAAATCCTTGTTAGAATCGGTATACTGGATGATTCTTGAAGAATGGTACTTTGAAGGGGCGGGACCACATGGGGCCAAGTGGACCCGGTCTAGGGTATGATGAAGGTATGAGATAATCAATGATTTTCTCACCACAGACAAGGGGGGAAGGATCAAAGAAAGTATTTCACTTAATGATGTTTCTTTGACCCTAGGAAGTATTAGTCTTGGGGATGGCAGGGAAAATTTTGGGCCCAGAGCAAGGGCTTAGCTTTTCTCCCAACTCCACCACCGAAATTTTTTCAAATTTGGAGGAGGGATAGAGGAAAGCATAGCACAAGAGATCCTAGGAGATCGAACTTTTTTAGTGGCTAACTTGTCGGGAAATTGATGCCCTAGGCACCCCAATGTGGTTAGACTTGGGATAAGGTGAGATAATGAGTGTTTTCGTGACCACCCATGTAGATCAGTGCCTTAATCCTTGGGAGAACAAATTCTATGTTGGTTATGTGTAAGATTTATTGGTTCCCACTCAAGGAGGCCTCAAAATTACTTCACAAACCCCCTAGGTCAAGTGAAAGCAATCGTGCAGATTTTATACTTCAAATGTACAAATGGAATGGATTATCAAGGTCATATTTACCCCTAGGAGATTTTTCTCATACTACATGGGCCAATACATGGAGAGAACGTTATAATAGAGACAATCCCACAATATTAAGCGATAATTTGAATGCAACAATTAGCCTTAAAACAAGGAAAATTCCATCCAACATAAGTGAAAAAAGTAGCAAGAATAACATCAAAAATTCGTACTTACATGCAGTAGAGAATATCCAACCGAAGCTCTGAGAGAAGATAGACCAATAACCATACGTCAAAATTCATCCATAAATGCTCCAATTCATCCTCTAGAAAAAAGTGCGAAATTATCTAAAGAAGAGAGATCCAATCCAAAGTGATGATGAGAAATGATCTCACCTCACTTGTATTTATACACATCTAAGGAGTTCAAATTAGACTCCTTGGCCTACATAAGCCCAAAAATAAAATAATATGCTAATAATACAACTTTTGGTGACAAGCCCACCAAACTAGCTCATGAATGAAAATATAAGTCTCTCAAGAGGTCAAATAAAATTCTATACATGTCGTAGGGCCCTCTAAGAGGCCTAATGAGGTCCATGGGTTCCATAATGAATAGAAGGACCCTCAAAAGCAATGGACAAGGGGGCAGCCCCTTGTAATAACCTATGGTGCCCCAAATGACATCTGGGTCACACAAGTGTCCTCACGAGTTTCCAACCAAATAAAAGATGCATGTATGTCACCCTCAAGGGATAAGATGATGGTGTAGGTGATGCCACATCATCGTGGAAGTCATGGATCATCTTCCAAGTGTATGGCGTAGATCTAGGGCCAGTTGGGCATGATGAATCAAGTGCATCCTCCTCATCCAATAGGTGAACCACGAGCAATCTCTGAATGGCTGTGGGGAACCATGGAGTGTAATCTGCTTCTGTGGAGGACCATAGCTCTCAATGCTCACCCTACATGTGCCAATGCAGCCCTCTGGAGGATTAGGAACCCATATAGGGAGACCAACCCCAAATGGAAACCATCTACAATCATGCATAAGATCTAATGTGTCCCCTAAGCTTCTCATACAACACGTCATTAGAAAAATCTAGTAAATGAGCTTACCTAATCATGGACCACAGGTGGAGAATTCATAATGTCCTGCCCTTCAACAATGGGCTTCAGGATTTGCCAATGTCTCCTAAACTCCAAATGGGTTAACCAAGCACCCTGTTAGGTGGTTTTTGCCTCTAAAGGGGATAATATAGTCAAGGTACATCCGTCAAAAGGTGGTGGCATGTGACAAATAGGTAAATGAAGTAGGGGATGAGAAGGGGCAGCCCTGAGTCACATGCTGGGGTACAAGGGTAGCTAATAATACGGAAGCCCACACTTTGGGTTTATAATGTGTAGTGATCAAGAGCCCAAAATTTGCCAAAAGATCAAAGTGTCAGTATCTCGATAAGCTTAGCTTCAGATTGAAGAGCTCGTTATTCTTAATCCAATGGTGTGAATGACACTCAAATCCGAGCTTGTATGCAGGAGTTAGAGTAAGTCAAAGTTCAGGTTTGACTTGTCCAAGTGGCAAGATTGGATGACATGGCAAAGGTTCCAGCGAATGGGGAAGCGTCAAGTGGTAGTTTGCCATTGGGTCCTGCATATTGGAGAAAAACAGAGGAGCGACTTAAGGAGAATCGGCCCTAGGCAAGTGGCAATGCGATAATCACATATCGTAATCGCACAAAGGGAAGTGTTAAGAATCGGCCCCTGGCAAGATCCCGACTGCGATTGCGATATCGCATATCGCATGTCGGAGGAGGAATGAGAAGTGGCCGTCGGTGAAGCCCAGTTACGATGCGACAAAATCCCAATTGTAGATCGCAGTGGGAGCATGAAGTAACACCCCGGTCACCACTGATTGCGATTGCAATAATGTCCCCAGATATGATATTCTATATGTTGTGTTTTATAGTCTCGACGAGTTCATGTATTGCATAGTGCCTATTGTTTCGGCTTGATGTTATCCGTTGATTGCGATAAGCGATAAGTCCCGGATACGATGCGACTATAGGTTCCATTTAATCGTTTGTTGGGTCCACCGATATTGCATCGCACATCGCCCATTTTTACTCGCAAACATTGACCATGGGTTTTCCCGCTGATTGCGATATCCGATAGGGCTGCGAAATTGTCACCTTTTCCACCAGACGACCACTTTGCATATGAACACTCGGCCTTAACTGCAAGATAGGAAGGGAAGTTGTCTGGACTGCCGATTTTGACAGAACTGCCAAAATTAGCTCCAGAAAATGAATTTAACTAGCAATAAGCGAGATTTGGAGGAGAAAATTGTGGAAAGACTGATAAAAGTCATAACTAAGGCAATTTTCGACTAAATGGAATGCAAAAAGAGGCTAGATAGCCATTTTTGGGCATTCTAAACCGATTGGAACAACTTTCAAGATTAAAGGAGCACTTTTGGATAGGATTTTTGCAAAGTGAAGCCTATGGATGCCCTAGTCAACGAGAGTGTTGATTCAGTTTAAGGAGGAGTATGAAGATGAATATGACCTTACAGGGGTCTTCTAGCCTCCATGTGCTTTCTGCAACAGCCAGTACAGTAGTGTTGTAGCTTTATTTCTTCTTTTCTCTATATGTGTATGGAGAAAGAGAGTTGTTTAAGTAATTCAAGTGGATTGTAGTATTGTTTATGCTCTTGGAAGTTGGAGTATGGGTCTTTATTTGAGAGCCTTTAGCTTGCTGATTATTTCATGACTAACTATAGGTTGTCATGTGTTTAGAGTGAGAATTCTTTGTAGAAGAATGTTTCCTCGAAGGGGAAACTAGCCACTCTTTTTGTCAGCACACTTATGTTCTCTTATTACTGAAGAATTTTGAGCATAATGAGAAGGGGTCATGCCTTTAGAGCTGATCCAAGGAGATGTAGCCCAGGAGGGGTGAACTCCTTTAACAATGGTTGGTGTATTACTGTTTGATGCATGTTTCCTTTAGTATTTTGGTTTCATGTTTTTAGTTTTCTTCATGAAAACTAACTTAAGTAAACAAACATAAAATTCATGTTTTTACTTGCTATTTTGGAGTACAAACCTTAAGCACATATTTATATACTGAATGGGGAATCATCACAACATTACTAATCTTCTCCATTTTAGATCAAGTTTGTATTAGAGCTTAGGTTTTCTTTGTGCAAGGAGGAATTTACTGTTGTTTGAAAGTGAATGTGTTTTGAAGCTCAAGCGAGGAGAAGGTTTTGGAAAGGAGAGCAAGATTGTTACAATCTCTACCACCAAGTTCTACCTGAAATTGCAGTAGAAGCTTCAAGCAAAGCATCTCTGAAGGAGGATAGCCTGTAAGAATATCAGAGGATGTGAAGGCTTTTAGAAAGGATTTCTTAGACATGGCAGAAATGGTGAAAATCCTCTATGAAGAGGGGAATACCAAATTGCAAGGTGAAAGCTCTAGACCTCCAAGAGGAGAATGTTCTCCAAGGGAAGAAGGTAACAAGAATGGTGATAAACCACCATCTTCTCCAAAATCTTCATGTTTTTCTACAACTCTTATGCAAGATGCTAGTGTAGAAAGTCTCTCAGAGAAGGTAGATGGACAAGTTTGTACCTTTTCTCCACATGATGTGAAAGATGAGGTTCTATCAGCAACCAAATTCAAGGCGCTGAAAGAAGAGAGCCAAAGAGTCCAAGAGGACACATCTAGAATCAAAAGGGAGTTCGAAAACATCTTCGTATGTCAATCAAAAGATGTGGCAAATGGTAAGAATTTACATGCTTCTTCCTTATGAGAAAGTGTTGACGTAAATTCATTTGCAACCTTTGAAAAACATAGTAAAGGCATTGGATCCAATCTTTTTACCAGGATGGGTTACAAGGGAGGAGGCCTTGGAGTAAACCAGCAAGGCATTAAAAACCAATTGAGGCCAAGGAGAGGCCTAAATATGAAGGCTTAGATTATGTTGGAAAAGAAGAAAGGTCTTCTAGTGACAATTCATGGGTATCATGTTCCTTTTGCTGTAAGAAAGGACATGAGGAGGCAAGATGTTGGGAGTTACATCCAGAATTGGTTCCCACTTGGTTCCTCAAGTGTAAGGAGGACTTGAAGTGAAAAACGTCTCCAAATATAGAAGAAGATGTTGAAGAAAAAGGGAAGCTAAATTCTTCTTGCCAAGCAAGTTCCTCACGCAAGTAATGTAAGCAAAAGGACAACAAACAGAGGTATATCCGTTCTATAAATTCGATTGTTGTTCATAATGGAAAACAACACGCAAATTTGAATAACGTGTTGCGGAATATGTTTCCATGCACCTTTTTCCTTTCAACTAACCATTGTGTAGATAAGTGCAATAAAAGGAAAGAAATCATCAAGAAGATGTTTATTTCTAATGGAGTTGAGACCCAAAAGAGAAAATCTCATCCAAAGTTAAAGGCAAGTGAGCCAAGAGGAGCTCAAAATAACTTTTGTACTCACTTCAATATCCATGAACATTGGGTCAAGAAGTGTTGGAAATTGTCTCCACAACTTCATCCTGGTAAGGGAAAGCAAATCATGCAAGCACTAGAAGAGGAAGCAACAAAAGAAAAAGTGGCGCAAGATGTGACCATCTGAGAAGCAGCTTTAGAAGAAGATAAAGTTCAAATAGAGGGTTCATTTACCTGGTTGGGTAAGAAATGGGCAAACTATTTGTCCAGCTGAAGTTTGTAAATTTATGTTTTGCACTAGTTGTATATCCCCATAGTTGGGTAATCTGTAAAAGTAATGTTCATAAATAAATCACTTATATTCAACAATGTTTTCTTTAAGCATTACAATGTTAGTTTGGCTTGTTGATAGTCAATTTGAATGGAAAAATTTGGGAGTCAAGTTTATTCCATTTTCTAAAAATGCATTTCTATTTGTAGTTTGAGAAAGCATTTTAAAACTGTTGTATGAGTAGTCGCAACACATTTAGTATGTTCCAAATGTCTTTAGCACTCAAGTTATACAAGTATTCACTATGTGAAGCTTGTTTTGGTTCATTTGGCAAAGTTTTCTAGGATCTTATCCTCGATAAGGATTTTGGAGATGAGAACCTTGGAATTCTTCTTGGAAAGGATGTTGTTGTGGATGGCCATAGTGACCTAGACAAGTCGAGCAGAACATTGAACTTGAATTCTTTGGTCAAGTTATATTTTAATTTTAGCTTGAGAAAAAGCCAAGACAAGTACAATTCATGGCAATGCAAACATCATTTGGATCAAGTTTGGAAAAATGAAGTAATTGTACCTTCAAATGTTGAACAATTGAAAGTAAACTTTGGAGACCAAAAGTTTTTCAATGGGGAAGAGTGATCAGGAGCTCAAAATCTGCCAAAAGATCAAAGTGTCAAAATCTTGATCAGCTTATCTTCATATCGAAGAGGTCGTTATTCTGTATCCAATGGTGTGAACATCACTCAAATCTGAGCTCGTATGTATGAGTTAAAGCAAGTCAAAATTTAGGTTTGACTTGTTCAGGTGTCAAGATTGGATGACATGGCAAAGGTTCTAGAGAATGGGAAAGCGCCAAGTGGCAAGTTTCCGTTGGCTCCCACACATCGCATATCGGAGAAAAATAGATGAATGACTTAAGGAGAATCGACCCTAGGAAAGTGGCGATGTGATAATCGCATATCACAATCACACAAAAGGAAGTGTTAATAATCGGCTCCCGACAGGATCCTGACTGTGATTGCGATATCATATATCACAAGTCGAAGGAGGAATGAGAATTGGCCCCCGGAAAATCCTAGTTGCGATGCGACAGAATCGCAATCGCAGATTGCAGCGAGAGCATGAAGTATCACCTCGACCACTGCTGATTGCGATTGTGATCATGTCCCTGGATGCGATATTCTATATGTTGTGTTTCATAATCCCAATGGGTCTGTGTATCGTAGAGTGCTTGTTTTTTGGGCTTGAGGTTATCCGCCAATTACGATGAGCGATAAGTCCCAGATGCGATGCGATTATAGAATCTATTTAATCGTTCGCCGGGTCTGTCGATATCGCATCGTACATCGCCCATTTTTGTTCGCAGACCTTGACCATGGGTTTTTCTGCTGCTTGCGATATCCGATAGGGCTGCGAAATCGTCACATTTTCTGCTAGATTACCACTTTGCATGTGAACACTTAGAGTTTACTACGAGATAGGTAGGAAGTTGGCGGGACCACCGATTTCAGTGGAACTGCTAGAATTAGCTCCGGATAATGAATTTAACTGGAAGTAAGCAAAGTCTTCTTTCTAGGGATGTTGTTCTCCTTGCACTAGGAAGCGCAAGCCCCCTCCGGGTCCTTGATTTCAGTTCCGCCGCCCAATTCAAGCCAAGGCCAGGAGTTTTGTCTGCTTGACATCACATCACAAGCTACACGATTGTTTACCCTGGGGATTTACCGATTGCTAAGGAAGCTAAGTCAAGTATTTCCCGCTGGGCATATAGGCCAATCATAATCCTATTAGTGTAGTGAAACCATAATCCTTATCTGCTTAAGGAGGAGAAGAAGATTTGGAGGAGAAAATTGTGGAAAGACCGACAAAAGTCATAACTAAGGAATTTTTTTACCAAATGGGATGAAAAAAGAGGCTAGATAGCCATTTTTGGGAATTCTAATTTGATTAGAATAGGTTTCAAGATCAAAGGAGCACTTATGGATATGGTTTTTGCAAAGTGAAGCCTATGGGTGTCCTAGTCAATGGTCAGATTGTTGATTCAGTTTAAGGAGGAGTATGAAGATGGAGATGACCTTGCAGGGGTCTTCCAGCTTCCATGTGCTTTCTGTAGCAACCATTACAACAATGTTGTAGCTTTATTTATTCTTTTATCTATATGTGTATGGAGAAAGATACTTGTTTAAGTACTTCAAGTGGACTTTAGTATAGTTTATGCTCTTGGAAGTTGGAGTATGGGGCCTTGATTTGAGAGCCCTTAGCTTGCTGATTGTTTCATGACTAACTGTAGGTTGTCATGTGTTTAGAGTGAGAGTTCTTTACATAATAATGTTTCCTTGAAGGGGAAGTGTTACACAGTAATTTTTCACCGTTGGTCACCGTCCCTGTTACCCCTGTTTTCGTATATTGGAGGATACATTATGGGACCTGTGAGCAGTGACATAACCTAAAAACATTTGCACTATGTTCCCCTAAGTATGTACTTCATGTTCCTTGAAGACACCTTCTGCAAATTATCCCTAAAAAGTGCCCTTTTTCCATTGGCGTAGGTACACAGTGTCTTACCCGTGCCAATGACTGAGATCCTCAAAAGGGGGCGCGCCCATTGGCGCTCTGTCCTAGAGCAACACTCGCGCCAACTAAGTTTAGTAATGATTTTTGGCCAACGCACACCCATATGTTTTTTCCTCTCTTATCATGAAGTTCTTTGAGGGAAAAATCCTCAAGATAGAGGTCGAGAGTCATTGTCTATCCTTGACATCTATCCTCAGTAGCTTTTCGGAGATAATGTCGATCCACAATGGGCGTCCAGGTGCATTGAATCTTCCTCCCTTCTCCATTTATAAAAGTCTGTCCTCATGCATTAGTGAGGGAGTTCTAGGGAGTTCTGGAGGAATGCTAGTTGTGATTACGCTTTTCTGGAGTGATAGTAAGAGTCTTGAAGCATAGGGAGATTATGCTGCCGGAATCCTGAGAGAGAGAAGGTCTATTGCAAGGCATACATAGCTACTCGCCCAGCCAGAGAATAGGTTCAACGTCAGAACCTTGGTTGTATCTTTCTCTGTTTTTATTCATTAATAGTCGAGTATCATTATGGTTCCTCTCATGTGTCTTTATAATGATGATTGAGTTATATCTTTTCTGACTGATATATAGTTGCATCTATTGGATTTTGTGCTTGTATTTGTGTCGTTCTTTGCATGTGCAGGTGTCCGTTCACAAGGATCGTGGGGATTGTGACCAGCCGGAGCAAAGGAACGGGAGCGACGATTCTTCTACAAATACTAGCGTTGGCATCCAGGTAGGCCATCATCATCGATCTCTGATTTGCAATTAGGAACCTGCGTGTTAGCGTTGTGTGATTGTTGCTAGACCCCATTTGGGCTAGTGGGATTGCCTCTTGTGTTTGAGAATTCTCTTGCATAGATCACATTTGCATAATTAGAGTTCTCATTTGTGCATAGATTACGTTTGCACACTTTTCAAGTGAATTGTGCATAAATTACAATTTCCTTCCTCCTTTGAATTCCCTTTTGTCTTGTTGAGCTTAGATTACATAGCTCGTAAACCTTAGCTTTTCCTTTGATTTGGAAAACTGCTTTGGTGTCTTGGGGACTTTGTTGTCTTTTCATCGAATGATTTTATTTCTTTTGCTTGGTGTGGCTATCTCTCAAAATCATTTTAAGTGCTTTGTGCCATTGAAAAGAAAATCAAACTAGTATCTTTTGCATTTAATAGTTAAAAGGAAATGAACATTTCGTTGATTTATGTTTTCAAAAGAAAAGTTTCGTTTCCTTGCCACTAGTTGCATTAGGTTGTTTGATTGCTCGAATTCGTTTTGTTTGATTGAAAAATTCCTAACCTTCTCATAGTTAGAATTCATCGAACGAAATGATGTTCTTTGGCATGTAGTTTACATCTAAGTATTTCTGAGAGATCATATGGTAGGACCTGAAATCAAAACTTAATTCAAGATCAACCGTAAATTAAACCAAATTTATCTAAAAACGCATTGGAACTTAACGCAAATATCTAGAGGTCTAGGCTAGAGACGTGCTCCGGCGTCGT
>APFE031345010.1:0-44938 GCA_000404065.3 Pinus taeda | reverse complement strand
GAACCGTAATGCACCGAACACAGCATTCGGGAAGATTGACTGCAGTACGTAAAGTCCTTGGTTCTCATATGATTGCCAAGGTGTATATAGTAGTTTTACGGGTTGCTTGGTAAACCTTTTGCTTAGAATCTCCAGAGCAGTCACTTTTTATCCTTTTCAGACTCTCTAAAAGAAAAGGTGTAAGTGAGCGTATTTTCACTTCGTGCTCATTAAACATTCGAAGTAGATAGAGTCATCTTTTCGTCCTTTTCTCGACTCTCGAAACATGAAAAGGTCAAGTTCAGTTCCTGTGTCTTAAAATTTATTTGGCCTCGATAACATCACCCGGTTAGATCTTGTGTTTGATTGCCTGAGTAGGTTTCTCTTTGCTATGGCAACTTTTCCTGGGTTCACCAACCTAAGTTCCCCTCCTGACGGGAACCCTAGTCATTCCCCCCCTCTTGGGAATGTTGGTGCTCCTTATATGGCGACGTTATCCCTTCCAGGGTTAACTGTCGGGTTGCCTGTTTGGTTGTTTTCAACCTCTTTGGTCCCTACCGTTTCGGCTGATACTCCATCAGTCCCTCCACCTGAACAACATCATGTTGAACCTAAGGTGGACCTCTCCCTTTCGACGCCTACTTCTACGTCTTCTTCTCGTACTTCGCCTGGTGAAAGTCTCGATTCGAATAACCAGGTGGCTAAGAAGAAGAAGAAGAACAACAAGAAGAAGATGTCTCCTAAGGGAGAGGCTGCAAGCACAACTGTTGTTCCCTCGAGTACACCTGAAGTCGGGCCCCCTTCCGCTCTCCCGCGGAAGGTTAAGTTTCCTTGTCGATTATGTAAGGAGGACCATCTTCTTCGCGATTGCCCTGGCATTCCCAAGGTACTAGAAATATGGTCTCGCAATCCAGCCCACCCCTCATCGTCCACTGACGCTCACGGCGATGCTACCTCATCAGTTGGAAATGGTAAGGGAAAAGGGAAGATTCGAATCCCTTGCAGACTTTGTGAAGGCAATCATCCCCTTCACCTTTGTCCACTCATGGATAACGCCTCCGCTGTTTTGGAAAGTCTCTCAGCTCCCTCACCCCAACTCCCCGTTGGATATCAACGCCTTTCTGCAGTTGCAGATTACTCGCCTCCCGACAATGAGATTGATTCACATTCTTCTCTTGTCCAGGCCTCTCTTCCCGAACCTGGCTGTGCCCAGCCTCTTCCAGACCAACCATTGGTCGGAAAGAGTGTCGAATGGAGTTCACCTCCTGCCGACCACTCTGTTTCGGAAGAGCAAAATTCCCATGTTCTTCCCGTCTCATCGGATTCTCCTGAGCTCGATGATGGTTTTCCCATCCCAGCTTCTCCGGAGAATTCTGATTCGGTCCCTTCCGAGCAGGGGGGCAACCATATGGTTCCCCCACCAAGTAGTTCGGTCGTTTCCTTTGATTGGAGTTGTTTGACTACCCTTCCCCTTCCATCCCATGTGCCTTTCTGGGTCACCGCCTATGCCTCCCATATGGCGTTGCCTGGCACTGTGTTAGATGAAGGAGCATCGGTTAGTCTTATGCCCGATACTACTTGGCAGGCTTTGGGTTCCCCATCGCTTGTACCTGTCGCACCAAATCTCACCGCTTTTGACGGACGAACGCGTCAACCATTAGGGATCCTTCCAAAGTTCCCTATCACTTTGGGAGGCAAGACTATCTATATAGACGTCTCAGTTACCCAAGGTTCTTTGGACTTCAGTCTTCTCCTTGGTCGTGACTATGTGTATGCCATGGGAGCCCTTGTTTCTTCACTTTTCCGTGTGGTTTGCTTTCCACACGATGGAAGAATGGTGACGATGGAGCAATTATCGTTCGTTCGTCCAAAAGCCCCTCCGGCACAATTGTCCTTCCCTCTTGGTTCTCATCCACTAGTTGCATGACAATGATATGCCCGAACATTTGGGTTGCTGACCAAGTCAGAAAGAAATACAGTGCATTTGGTTGTTACCCGCTTGCTGAAGAGGATGCGCTAAACATAGGGATTGGGTGCAACAACTTGCTAATAATCTCTTTTTGAACATTTTTATCTTCATAATGCACCTTTGAATGATAACATCTATATTTTATATTTTAATTATGTTCGGGTTATTAGACACATACCGGTGTAATTTTTCACCTTTTTAGAGGTGCATTTGTTCCCATCTATCTGGGCATATGGACATCATTTTCACACGGAGGATGTCGATAATGGACGCATGACACAAGACTAGAGTGGAAGTCGAGTTCAACCAATCTAGTTGTGCTAATCATCACGATCAAAAGCTAATACAGGGGACATTAGGTTACATTGGAAAGATACAAGTGATCATTGAAGTGAACTTCTCCTCGTTCTAATGTGATATTTTTAGGTGCAAGTGGTGAGACACATTTGATTGAAATAATGTAAAGGAAGATCACAATAGTGGGTTGATATCTATCAACTCTAGAAAGATGTGGCATGAAGCTAGGGAGCCTTATGTTTTCCCCAAACACTGTAACCAATTTTTTTTTTACCCAATTGTGATGGATAGGGATTGGAGATTTGTAGTAAGGCACGACCCTAGGTCAAAACATATTTTTGAGAACATCAGCATTATCATGCCAAACGACAAAGATAATTAGGGTTATGACAATGAAGAGTGATATGTACTTGTGTTATTTCATCATTTATACTATTGTTGTATGTTTTTGTTTCTTTATTTCACTAATTATATTATTTTTATTCATCTTCTTCGCATTTTATATAATTGGTAAGATTCACAAACGTTTTTACACTTCTTATTTTTCCAAGTGGAAACATTTTTACACTTAAAACTAAGTATTTTCAATTGTGTAATTTCTAATTTAAAATTTAAAATTTTACAATTTTGATTAATTCTAAGTTTGTGATAAGTTTAATTTGGATTGTATGATAATTTGGTTTTCAAGTTATATGTTTATTAGTTTACATACTTTTATCATTGCTTTTGGAAATATTTAAATTATGCCCCCAATGTTGATTAAAACCACAATTAATGAAGTAATTTAAAATTTTGATAGCAATCAACTTACGAAATAATGACAAAAACAACAGGTACAGGAAGATTTGCATCCATAAAGTTTTAGGGCCAATAGAATGCTTATGATTGGAGATCATAATTATTTTATAATAACAATTTTTAGGGTAGAAGAGTCTTTTAAGAAAGAGTAAATAGTATAATGGAAAATAACATTTATTCACATGTAATTGTTTTTGAAAAATAATTTAGTTACAATGATTATGTATGAACTATCTATATAATAGAAAAATATTTATTGTAATTTTACAATTATAGTTTCAACCATATTTAACTTTGTAATTTATAAAAATATCATTGCATTTTTTTATTTAAAGTGTTGAAAATAACAACAAGAAATTATAAAAATAGAATCTATATATTCAAATTTTAATTTGTCCTTGAATTAAAATTCTGAATTAAAATCGAATTTAGTCTCACCGCTTGCTTGGAAATAATTAATTAATTCATTATGGATTAATTAGTTGGAGAAATTCAAGTTAGAAGTCTTTCTCCAGTCATGCAATAGTTATCCCTTAAATTAAGGAGATTACCCCTTAATTAAGGAGATAAGATTGAGTTATATTTGAGTTATAATTAGTTAGCTCAGTTTACTGAGTTAAGTCCAGTTAAATTAGTTCCAAACTGTTTGAGGAACTAATTGTGAGTTGTGAGTCAGTTGATGCATGCATGCACTCAACCAATGTACTCCAGATAACTGAAAATTCCCTCATCAGAAACACATGCATGTCTATTCTGATAAAGACCCAGTTGAGCTAAATGTCAAGGACAATGTACTATTAGTTGCATGTGTTTTCCTATAAAAGGAACTCATGCATGTAGTCAAGGTAAGGTTCCTTGAGGATTGCGCAGTTCTAATAGGGTGTGAGATCAATGTGAGAGATCAGTGTTCCACTTGGTTGAGAGTTTTCCACTTGGTAATAGGAGGATCACCCATGAGAAACAACGCAAGGAAATAGGAGCTTGGAGGGCAGAGGAGAAGGCTTGTGAGAAGCTTTGATTGCTTGTGAGCATCTAGGAGGATTATATTGAGAGCTGGCTAGCTGTGAGAGCTAAGGCTTTGTATAATTCTAATGTATTTCCACCTTGTATGAAAATACAGATAGTGGGGTTTTTAGCTAATGCTTTCCCCAAAGTATTTTCATTTGTATTGTGCATTGATTCTTCTTCTTCTTGTTATATGTGTTCAGCTCAATCTTGTTCAATCTTTAAGCTTCCCCAAAGCAAATTGATAGTAGAAATAGATTATAGTATTTTGCTTTGGTATATTGCATTATCGGGTTAATCTACAGTCAGATTTTCTACATATTCTTAGAGTGAGATTAGTAGAGAATTTGCAAAATTTCTACATGGTATCAGAGCCTAGTTTATTGAAGCTGTGAACAATATACATAGAAGAGAATTTGAAGTTTGAAGTTCGGGGTTGCAAGTGCAAATCGAATTCTTATCATACTTCAAGGTTGGCCAATGGCGTTCTATGGCTTGAGACTCGAGTATGCCTTGGAAGGTAGCTCAAATTACATAGCATGGAAAGATCGCATGGAGGCTGTATTAGAAGACAATGGCTTGAAGGATTTAATTGATCAAGATATCCCAATGCCAGCTTCAACTAATGCACAACAATTGGCTGAGTGGAAGAAGTGTGTGGCGAAGGTGAGACAGATCATCCTTGAGGGAGTTCGATACCATATTGTCTTGAGTCTCCATGGGAAGGATACTCCATTTTCAATGTGGAAGACATTGAAGGACCTCTACCAGAACAGTAGCGAACAGAGGAAATTGGCACTCAAGGATAAGCTTCAAAGAATCAAGATGGAGAAGGGCGATACTGTTTCCACATATCTGAACAAGCTCACCACTTAGAGAGATGAGCTTGGAAGTGTGGGAATGACTATTGCCAATGATGATATGGTGAGCCTCGCTCTCCTTGGCCTTCCAAAGAGATGGAATAGCTACTAGGACTCTGTGAATGGAAGGGAGAAACTGCTAGATTGGGAACTACTGTGGTCGGATCTAATGCAGGAGGAGATCAGGAGGAGTACATGAGAAGGTTCTTCATCCAAGGATGATGATGCAGAAAATCTGGCCTTAGCAAGTGAGGTAAGGAAAGGGAAGGGGAAGGCTTCCCATTCCAAATTGAATTCTTCTCATGGAGGGAAGAAGGGTGACAAGTCTAAAGTGAGATGCTTTAATTGTCACAAGATGGGACATTATGCGACTAATTGCCCATCGAAGAAGTCCAAGAAGGGATTCTCGGAAGGATCGAAAGGTGAGGCATTAGCTTCTCAGTTTGAAATGGACTTTACCCTCATCACAAGCATGGTGTCATCGATGATGGGTTGTGGTTGGTATCTTGGCACTAGAGCCTCATTCCACATGACTGGCGATAAAATTTTATTCAGTACCTTGGAGAAGAAAGACCTCAAGATGCGCATAGAGATGGGTGACGACGAATGGTATAGTGTTTCAGGAGTGGGCACAATTGCTTTTCAGAGGGAGCATGGAGCTCCTATCACCTTGACAGATGTGAAGTATGTGCCTGGACTGAAGAAGAACTTGGCATCGGTTGCGATGTTGGAGGACAAAGGCTACGGTGTTGTCTTCAGGAAAGGAAAGGCGTTCCTTAGACACATTACCATGAGACAGGTGAAATAGATCGCTTCACGAGTTAAGAACCTGTATGATCTTGAGGTTCAAGATGCATGCAAATCCTTGAGGAGCAAGGAAAATGTTAGAGACTTGGTGGTTGAGAGGGAGAGTAAATTACCTCTCAACATGTAGTCCCAGAAGAAGTCTCAAACAATTGTGGAGGAGCCACAATTGGAGAAGTGGGTAGAGGGACACATGCAGCCATACCTCGAGGTGTGAGGTGGGGCGATGTGAAGTGATAGTCCCAAGAAGGCTGAAATTGGGCAGGGTGCATTGAGAGGTTTTATCTCATGGATCGTACTTTGCTACGGGAGCCCAAAGTACATAGTAGTGAGAGGAATCAGTGGGATTGATGCAGTTAGAGATAAAAGTGATAGAGGCTAGAGCAGTTAGATACTGAAGAGCACATAGAAGGATTGACAACAGTGTAGAAACGCTGAGTCAGCAGAACCGCAAAGTTTTTAGTTGATAGAGGCAATAACAGTCAGAGACTTTGATGACAGATGCATCATACTGATTCAAGTTGGATGGTTTTTGTTGTTGTTGTTGTTGGAGTTGCTGGAGCAACAACATTAGAGAGAAGTGTTGCATGCATAACATTCCAAAGGTTCACGATCGGGATCAAGTTGAATTCCTTTATTGTTGAGAGGGAGTGTTGAAAATAGCAACAAGAAATGATAAAAATAGAATCCAGATATTCCAATTTTAATTTGTCCTTGAATTGAAATTATGTATTAAAATCGAATTTAGTCTCACCAGCTGCTTGGAAATAAATAATTAATTCATTATGGATTAATTAGTTGGAGAAATTCAAGTTATAAGTATTTCTGCAGTCATGCAACAGTTATCCCTTTTTTTTGTGTAAATTGGACTAATTCTATTATAATACAAAAAAAAGTACAGAGGGTTACATTTGCCGCCATGAGTTGGCTACCTGAGTAGGTTTGACAGTTTGAAACTGAGACTGAGCCTGAGAAAAAGGACCCCAAACTAGAACCATGACCATACTCCAAAACTTCAAAATCTGAACCTTCCACTCCCTGCTAATGCGAGGGAGGAGTTTACAGACCCTTATAGGACCGAAATAGTCCTTACAGACACTGAAATTACATAGCATAACGGACATAGACATAGACATTACAGACACTGCTGTAAAAAACCATGACTGACATAGACATTACAGACGCTGATAAGGAGATAAACAGAGACGTAAACTGACTCTCAACATCGACAGTGGCAGCTACCACGACTTCCAGAAACTGAACATAGAAAAGCCATATAGCCCCAGATGTCCAAGTCTCGCGCCTAGGTGTAAGGATTTGGTGGCTCCTCCACCGCTGGACTGAGAAATGTGCCTTGTGGCTCCTCCACCATCGGGCAGCCATAGGAGTCTGATGCACTCGTGTTGGTGTGCGAAGCGTCGTCCCTTTCAGGCGCACTTAGACCTGCTCTATTCCTCGCCACCTCACCCGAGGCTTCCAAAGGCTGTGGTCGCTGACCCTGAACAGGCGAGGGTGGCCTTGGAGCTGCTGGGGCGTCTGGTCGATCAGCGTGCTCGCATTTTTCAATGCGCACCGATACATAATACACTACATTGTCCAGTGTACATGGGAATCTGAAACGGGTTGATGGATGCCCGCCGAATGGACACACCACAGATCTTCCCCGTCCTCTGCCTCTTCCACACCCTGTGCGAGCTGGTGGTGAGCGAATTTCCTTCGAGGATGCTGAGGAATGTGGCGAAGAGGATCGTGCTCTGGCCCTGCCTCTTGAGCTTCCCCGCCTGCAAGCTCCCCGCTGCCTTTCTCGTGGCATTCTGTAGCAACCACAGCCCCAATTCTGCACCGAGGTCGCAGGTACACCCAGGTCAAGAGCCGAACCAGTTCCAGAGTTGCACAGGGTGAACTTCTCCCTGAGAGCTGACCCGTCCCGAACCCAGTTTGTTCAGTGCACCCCAGGACCACCACTCGAACCAGGACACTAAGATACTGCGACGCCACCCAACTTAAACCACAACTCGAACCAGGACCACAATTTGAACCAGGACACCAAATGTTAAGCCTAAACACTGAGCCACGAATTACCAGGTAAGCCAAGCTTGAAACCGGGGCCTTCAGAGCCGAGGGCCGAGGTTTATGCTCGGGCTCACGCACCCATGGAGCCGACATCCAAGAATTGGAACCGCTCACCAGCCAGACCAGACCGAGCTTCCAACCACCAGAACTCCGCTCACCTCGCAACTGACCCGCTCTTGGCATCGAAATGGACCTTATGTGCCGAATACCTCTGCAGCCGGTTGATATCCCACCTTCATTAATGTTGGTCGGACGCCTTCTCGGGCCTTCAGCCCACTTGTCTTGAGTAGGCGGCCACTTGTCATTAAATGACGCCGCCTCCTCATTCATGGCTCTGTCTATCACCCGCAGCCGGGGTGCAACAGTTATCCCTTAATTAAGGAGATACGATTGAGTTATATTTGAGTTGTAATTAGTTAGCCTAGTTTACTGAGTTAAGTCCAGTTAAATTAGTTCCAACTGTTTGAGGAACTAATTATGAGTTATGAGTCAGTTGATCCATGCATGCACTCAACCAGTGTACTCTAGATAACTAAAGATTCCCTCATCAGAAACTCGTGCATGTCTATTCTGAGAAAGACCTAGTTGAGCTAAATGTCAAGGACAATGTACTATCAATTGCATGTGTTTTCCTATAAAGGAAACTCACGTATGCAGTCAAGGTAAGGTTCCTTGAGGATTGCATAGTTCTGACAGGGTGTGAGATTAGTATTCCACTTGGTTGAGAGTTTTCCACTTGGTAACAGGAGGATCACCCAGGAGAAACAGTGCAAGGAAATAGGAGCTTAGAGGGCAGAGGAGAAGGCTTGTGAGAAGCTTTGATTGCCTGTGAGCATCCAGGAGGATTGTACTGAGAGCTGGCTAGCTGTGAGAGCTAAGGCTTTGTATAATTCTTAGTATCGGAGCCTAGATTATCAGTGCTGTGAACAATATACGGAGAAGAGAATTCGAAGTTTGAAGTTCAGGGTTGCAGGTGCAAATCGAATTATTATTATACTTCAAGGTTGGCCAATGGCATTTTATGGCTTGAGACTCGAGTATGCCTTGGAAGGTGGCTCGAATTTCATAGCATGGAAAGATCGCATGGAGGATGTATTATAAGATAATGGCTTGAATGATTTCATTGATCAAGATATCCCAAAGCTAGCTTCAACTAATGTACAATAGTTGGCTGAGTGGAAGAAGTGTGTGGTGAAGGCGAGACGGATCATCCTTGAGGGAGTTTGAGACCATATTGTCTTGAGTCTCCATGGGAAGGATACTCCATTTTCAATGTGGAAGACATTAAAGGACCTCTACTAGAACAATAGCGGCCAAAGGAAATTGGCGCTCAAGGATAAGCTTCGAAGAATCAAGATGGAGAAGGGCGATAATATTTCCATATATCTGAACAAGCTCACCACTTAGAGAGATGAACTTGGAAGAGTACGAATAACTACTGTCGATGATGATATGGCAAGCCTTGCTCTCCTTGGCCTTCCAAAGAGCTGGAATAGCTATCAAGACTCTATGAATGAAAGGGAGAAACTGCCGGATTGGGAACGACTGTGGTCGGATCTGATGCAGGAGAAGATTAGGAAGAGCACATGAGATGGTTCTTCATCCAAGGATGATGATGAAGAAAATCTGGCCTTATCAAGTGAGGCAAGGAAAGGGAAGGGGAAGGCTTCCCATTCCAAATCGAATTATTATCATGGAGGGAAGAAGGGTGACAATTCTAAAGTGAGATGCTTTAATTGTCACGAGATGGGACATTATGCGACTAATTGCCCATCGAAGAAGTCCAAGAAGGGATTCTCGGAAGGATCGGAAGGTGAGGCATTAGCTTCTCAGTTTGAAATGGACTTTACCCTCATCGCAAGCATGGTGTCATCGATGATGGGTTGTGGTTGGTATCTTGGCACTAGAGCCTCATTCCACATGACTGGCGATAAAAGTTTATTCAGTACCTTGGAGAAGAAAGACCTCAAGATGCGCATAGAGATGGGTGACGACGAATGGTATAGTGTTTCAGGAGTGGGCACAGTTGCTTTTCAGAGGGAGCATGGAGCTCCTATGACCTTGACATATGTGAAGTATGTGCCTGGACTGAAGAAGAACTTGGTATTGATCGTGATGTTGGAGGACAAAGGCTACGATGTTGTCTTCAGTAAAGGAAAGGTGTTCCTTAGACACATCACCATGAGATAGGTGAAACAGATCGGTTCACGAGTTAAGAACCTGTATGCTCTTGAGGTTCAAGATGCATGCAAAGCCTTGAGGAGCCAGGCAAATGCTAGAGACTTGGTGGTTGAGAGGGAGAGTAAATTACCTCTCAACATGCAGTCCCAGAAGAAGTCTCAAACAATTGTGGAGGAGCCATAATTGGAGAAGTGGGCAAAGGGATCACATGCAGCCATACCTCCAGGTGTGAGGTGGGGCGATGTGAAGTGATAGTCCCAAGAAGGTTGAAATAGGGGCAGGATCCTTGAGGCACCCAGCCTCTTTGATTAGACCTTGATACGGGAGCCCCGACTAGGAGTAGCAGGACTAGCTAAGTGGGTAGATATGGATGCGGATGGAGCGGCAAAGGGAGCTTCAACATCAAAGGGTGTTTCTAGCCCAATAGGGAGGTCAGTTGGGAGATCAGTTACTTACTTCTCAGTAACTAAGTTGCAGTGTAGCAGTGGGTAGCACGATGCAACATGATGAGAGGAGGTGCAGTGCGGATGCAGTGCTGGGAGAAAGGATCAGCAACAACACAGATGCAGTGGGAGGAATCAGTGGGATTGATGCAGTCAGAGATCAAAGTGACAAAGGCTAGAGCAGTCAAATACTGAAGAGCGCAGAGAAGGATTGACAACAGTGTAGAAAGGCAAAGTCAGCCGAAGCACAAAGTTTTCAGTTGACGGAGGCAATAACAGTCAGATACTTTGATGACAGATGCATCATATTGATTCGGGTTGGATGTTTTTTTTTGTTACTGGAGTTGTTGGAGCAACAACACTAGAGAGAAGTGTTGCATGCATACATTCCAAAGGTTCACAATTAAGATCGATTTGAATTCCTTTCTTGTTGAGAGGGAGTGTTGAAAATAACAACAAGAAATGATAAAAATAGAATCCAGAATATTCCAATTTTAATTTGTCCTTGAATTAAAATCGAATTTAGTCTCACTAGGTGTTTGGAAATTATTAATTAATTAATTCATTATGGATTAATTAGTTGGAGAAATTCAAGTTAGAAGTCTTTCTGAAGTCATGCAACAGTTATCCGTTAAATTAAGGAGATTATCCCTTAATTAAGGAGATAAGATTGAGTTATATTTGAGTTGTAATTAGTTAGCTCCGTTTACTGAGTTAAGTCTAGTTAAATTAGTCCTAAACTGTTTGAGGAACTAATTGTGAGTTATGAGCCAGTTGATGCATGCATGCACTCAACCACTGTACTCCAGATAACTGAAGATTCCCTCATCAGAAACTCATGCATATCTATTATGAGAAAGACCCAATTGAGCTAAATGTCAAGGATATGTTATCAGTTGCATGTGTTTTCCTATAAAGAAAACTCATCCATGTAGTCAAGGGAAGATTCCTTGAGGATTGTGTAGTTTTACAGGGTGTGAGCTCAGTGTGAGAGATCAGTGTTACACTTGGTAAGAGGAGGATCACCCAGGAGAAACTGCATAAGGAAATAGGGGCTTGGAGGGCAGAGAGGAAGGCTAGTGAGAAGCTTTGATTGCCTGTGAGCATCCAGGAGGATTATACTGAGAGCTGGCTAGCTATAAGAGCTAAGGCTTTGTTAATTCTGATGTATTTCCACCTTGTATGATAATACAGATAGTGGGGTTTTTAGCTAAGGCTTTCCCCTGAGTATTTTTCTGTGTTTCATGTGCATTGATTATTCTTCTTCTGGTTATATGTGTTTAGCTCTAATTCAGCTAGATCTTTAAGCTTCCGCAAAGCAAATTCATAGTAGAAGTAGATTACAGTATTTTGCTTTCGTATATTGCATTATCGGGTTAATCTACAGTCAAATTTTCTGCAGAGATCTCAGAGGGAGATTTGTAGAGAATTTGCAGAATTTCTACAAAATCTAGGATTATGTTGCCTCTGTGGGCCTCAGAATCCTTTCTGGTGAATGGCAGGATATACAGTAAATCCAAGAAGTGGTTTGCTCTATGTTGGGCCTAGTAATCCCAGGATTGGGATATGTGATAAAGCCTAGAGAGTGGGTCTCGGTTTAGGGCCCAATGATCCGGGTTTGGATTGCAGTAAATCCTGAGAGACTAGGAGATAAGAAAATTCCTCACGGTGTAGGTGGAGAAATCGGGTGGCATCCATGCTTGTTTGGCCTAGTGATCGGGTGGAGATCATGGTAAAGCATGTTATGATGTGTTCATCATGTTGGCCTAGTGATCTAGGATGGATTACGGTAAAGCCTAGTTTCTATTGATGAGTGTGAGGTGGGTTAGCCTCGGTATGCCCTGGTTGGTTCTTTTGGTTTGAGTCCCACATTCATGTTTGGAATATGGCATGGGGGTGAATGGTTGAAGAGAGATTTGGATCAACCATTCTATGGTCGGGTGGAATGTGGTAGTCCCATCTATGGTTGGTTTTGCATTCATTAATGAGAAATTCATTCCCTTGGTTTTCATGTGTAAATGTACTGGTTTATATATGGATTTTATGACTATTGATGGTATTTTTGTTATTACTATGATGGTTATATATATGTTTTATGACAACAACTCTGTATGTCTCTCAGTATGTTTTTAATTGTAGATGAATGGCCATTGTATCTATGACCTAATAGATGATAATGCGACAAATGACACGAGGAAACACTGGTTCTTAGCGATCCTCAAATAAGTATGCAATTTCTATGCTTAAGTCTGTTGTTTACACCTGTAGATTACATGTTTGTGATATGTTTGACAAAATGCCTGTCATGGCTAGTAAGGGTCTATTAGAGGAATTTCTTAGGTATTTTCTCTAACATAACTGTTTCCCTGCTATTTTATGGTTCTTAAAATGTCATGAAATTATGGGCAGTGACATGGGCTCTGGGCCTAAAAAATTGGCTTAATTCCCAGGGACACTTGAATAGAATTGACAAAAAGAGTCCCTGGATGCTAGATGTAGACTTGTGAGAGTGTCTAGAGGTCCCGGGACACTGTCATTCCCATAGCATGAGAGCGACTGGGGGTTAAGTTGATCAAAAGTTTAGTGGGACCCAGGGGCAAGTTGCCTGAAGTATTGCAATGGTTCTCAGGGGTCCTGTAGCTGATGTGGAAGGTATTTGTGTTATGTTTATGTCGATTCCACTTCCTTAAGGTCACATAGGAGGTCAAATCCAACCATAGCATCCTCTCATCGAAATGTTTACCCCGGTTGGCCTGTTACTTGGGTAGATGTGGGAGGAGGGTGTTACAGTTAAGAGGTGTAAATGGAGAAGGCAGAAAAGGTGGAAGACCTATGGTTCTAGGGGTCACTGAGCACTGATTGAACCATTCATCAAGTATTTCCTTCCATTCCCTCTCTCTTTGTCATATGAATAAGTCTCCTTCTCATTTAAGCATGAGGTTCCACACTATTTGAGTCTACACAAACCATTTCCCCTACTATTCTAAAATTGGCCCAAGTTCTTTGTCTTTGTCCTCCTGCCACTCTAATTATCCCTCTTTTTATTCTCTTCGAAAGATGGATGTTCGACAAATTCAATTGAATCCATCTCTCAATACAACCTTCATTGTCGACATTCATAAATGCCCGCTAGAATCTTCTTGGGGGGTTTTGTTAAAATCCCTTCAAAAATTATTGAGGGGAAGGGACAAGGATGAAAATCTTACTTAGTTAAAGCCCAGGTCAAGGCATATCTTGATGTGGCCACTAAGTAGATGGGGCACTTAGAGAAGAAAAACCCTTGGGAGTTTCCTTGTGATCATACAATCCTTTAACTATAGGGGTTTGGCAAGCACGTCTAAAAAATTTGCCATCCATAGATTGGTTAATACAAACCATTCAAACATCCTCCTTCTCCAAGAAATTCTAGGTGAGGGGGAGGTTGTATCAAATCTACTAAAGTCCTTATTCAATCGTTGGTGCTTTTACTACTCTGATTTTTTGTGGTAGATCATAGGGTATGGCCATCGATTGGAACACACATATTGTAAATATAATTCATTCATGGGGTTTTTTATTTTTCTCTAGGGTTGGGGGTCTTTTAGGTCGAGTTGGGTATGGAGATGAGGGTTCTTAATGTTTATGGTCCTTTCTTGGAGAGAATGCATTTTTGGGAAGCTTTGTTTTGGAATTTGATCCTCTCCTCAAAGAAGATAATCCTTGGAGGGGACTTGAATTTCTCTATGGGGACTATAGAGGTCTAGGGGTCACATGCATGACTAGACCCCCTCTTGGATTACTTTTCTTATCTATTTATGGAACACAAACTCATAGACGTAGAATTGGTCAAGGTAAAATCCAACATGGAGGAACAAGAGAGTTGGGGATGCTAGGGTTGCAAAGCATATGGATCATTTTTTTTTATTGTTGAAAGGTTAGTGGTGGACTACCTCTAATTCATCAGTGAATAGGTTGTAGGGAGAATTTGATCACTACGTTATTTTTAAAAAAATTTAAAGTAATAGAAAGAAGTTGCAAAGGCCCTTTAAATTCAGCGTGTCTTGGTTAAAAGATGAGGATTTCCTTGCTCTATTGCACTTAAAATGGGCCCCAAATGACTCAAATTATGGGGAATCTACAACCACTCGCTTTGCAAAAAACCTCATAAAAGTAAAAAAGTCCTACCTTTAGTGGACAACTCTTAAGTGCGAAAGAGACGATTAAGAGTTAAAAGTAGTCGAAGAGGAGCTAAGTGCACTCAGTGGTATAGTGGAGGGTGTTTTTTCCACAACAACTTCAAAAGATACGTTGGTGTAGCTAGAAGCTACAAAAAGGAAGTTATTAGAAGAAAAGGAGGCTCTTTGGAGGCTAAAGAGTAGAGATGTTTGGCTGGAGTGTGGTGACAAAAACACCTTTTTTTTTTTTTTCAGAATTTTTCCAAGGGGAGGAAAATGACTAATACTACATTTAGAAGAGCAAGAAGTTGATTAGGTTTCTTATTTTGAGGAGTTTTCCCTCCTTGGAAAGAACCACTTTAGTTCTCTATACAAATTTGAGGAAGGTACCTCCATTGAAAAAGTGGTAAAGCTAGCCCATTTATTCCCGAGATTTGGTGACGATGAAGACAAAATTAATCTAATGGAAGAGGTCTCTGAAAATGAGTTGATGCAAGTTCTACATAGCTTTCTAAAGGACAAAATCTCGAGGCCAGATGGCAGGTCAATGGAATTTTTTCTAGGTCTCTATGACTTGATTAGGAGTGACCTTTTAAGGGTTGTAGAGGAATCCATAACTTTGGGGTATATGCTGGCATCTTTTAACACAACTTTTATAGCACCCATACAAAAGGTGGACAACCCTCAGACTTATGATGACTTCAGACCAATTTCCTTGTGTAGTTGCATTTATAAAGTGATAGCCAAAACGATAGCTCGAAAAATTAATCCTATCATGTCTAAATCCATCTCAAGGGAATAATTTGGGTTCTTATAGGGTTGAAAAATTTACGAGGTCATTGGAGTAGCACATGAGAGCCTTCATAGCCTTAAAATTTGGAAGTTTAAAGGAGTGGTCTAAATATTGATTTGTCCAAAGCTGATGAAAAAGTAAGCTAGCTCTACCTATGCCTCCTACTGACTCACCTCGAGTTTGAAGTACCTTTCAATACTTGGATCATGAGTTGCATCAAATCTATGTTCTTTGTGGTACTTATAAATAGTTCGACGTCTACTTTCTTCCATGCTTAAATGGAGTTTAGACGAGGATGCTTTCTTGCCCCATTACTTTTCTTGTTGGTGGCTAAAGGTCTAAATAGGTTGCTATCCAATGTGAAGTGAAGAGGAGAATTCAGAGGGATTGTGGTGGTTGAAAACCTGTCAATAATGCACCTCTTATTTGTTAACAATATTCTGACCTCCTGTGATGGCTCTCGTCGAGACACAACTTTTCTACACTCATCTTTTTCTATGTTTGGGAGAGTTATCAGTATGCAAATAAATATTTTTATATCATCTCTTTCAATTTATGCATTAGAAGATGTAGAAGTATTTCATTTACAATATTTATTCCCTTTCACACTATTGCATTTTGATGAAGGGATTAAATACTCAGGATTCTACCTAAATCTTAATTCTTATTGAAAAGAAGATCGACATTGGTTGAAATCCAAACTAGAAAACAAGTTAAAGGTTTGGAGTTTGACATGACTTTCTAGAGCTAACTAGTTAGGGCTTATTAAATCCATCCTTGAAGCCATTATGGTATATTGGATGCCCCTCTCCTCGATTCCTAAAGGAATCTTGGAGAAAATGTGTAAAGTGTGCCTTTGTTTCCTGTGAGCAGGCTCCATGGATCAATTTGTTTTGCCATGGGTAAAATGGGACAAGATTGCAGCTCCAAAGGCTTGGGCTGGTTGGGGACTAAAGAACTTTCCACTTTTCATTAAAGCTTTGGTGGCTAAAGCGGGATGGAGACTTCTTACTACATAGAGCTTATGGAAAACAGTGGTACACATGAAATATATATACTCTAACACAGCCAAATACTAAGTAAGGAATCCGAATAAGGCTCACACAAGTTTTTATGTCATCTGGAAGGTAGTTCTAGCATCCTTTCCGCTCATCAAGGAAGGCCAAGCCTAGAGAACTGGGAATGGATTTTGGGTTAGAGTAGGCAATGATCCATGGATGGGCTATGGTGAAAGCTACTGCCTTCAATAAGACCTTGTGACATACTTAAATTGTAGTTGTATTTTTTCACTAAATTAAGTTGTAGATCCAACCCTCTTTGACATTTGGATACAAGGTTGGACATCAACTTGGCAGTTGGGTATACTTGTTGAACACACTAAAGCATGGGAGGGGTACATCACAACTCTATACTCAACCCACATCCAATTGGTAGACAAGGAAGATGAACTCCATTGGTCCTTCTCCCCATTCAGTGACTACACATTGAAAATGGGCTATCTGCACTTAATTACTGATCGTCTCCAAGGAGAACAAGTCTGGTGGTGGAAACATCTTTCGAACTTAAAGTGTCCTACAAAAGTTTGATTTTTTTTGTAGTGCCTCTTTAAGAGCAAGGTCCCAACACGAGATAACATATGTAAAATACATAAGAAGGAACCCAATTGTTGCTCTCTTTGTAAATTTTATTATGAAAATGTACATCGTTTATTCATCGAATGCTCTTTCAAAAAATATGTATGGATAATTTGTTGAGCCCATTTAGGAAGACCACAAATTTAGAAGGGGGAGGTTTTGGTGGAAGCCTAGTGGATGTGGTTTAAAAATCGAGCGGTGAAAATCTACAAAATATTACCCTTGCTAATTTTTTGGGGTGTGTGGCTAGCTCAAAATAAAGCAATCTTCCAAGATTCACTATCCTTTCCAAACATATCAACGACTCAATTCTTAGCTATCGTTTATCTTCTTCCACACAAGGAGAAACCCCCTTCCAACTGTGTTATTACCCCTAATGACATTAAAAAAATAAGGCCATGGGCATATTTCGATGGGGAGGGTGAGGATAGAGACTGTTGGGGGGGTGTTGTCCTCTACCTATCTGAATCTCACTTCTACTCTATAAAATGGGGGTTGGGAAATGGCACAAATAACTATGTTGAATTAATGTCCCTAAAAATGTTATTACTCTTTGCAAGAGAAAAAGGATGTGTTTCCCTTCATTTTTTTGGTGACTCCATGATAGTTATAAATTGGGTTAAAGAGATACAAAGGTGTCATAACCAACAAATATTACCTTTTTTGGAGGAATTTATTTATGTCAGGGATAAATTTGAAAAAAAATTCATGTTTCCATGTGTACAGGGAACTCAACACGTTTGCAAATTCCCTTGCTAAAGAGGGTATTCGACATACTTATGGGCAGTAGCATATTAAGGAAACAAGAGAAGGAGAACATTTTGAGTACCACCATAGGCCATTCATAGAAGGGGGCCATCTAGTCTTACAAAATGTTGAAAATTGAAATATATTTTCTACCAACCTTATGTCAATTTTTTTGTGATATTATTTTGAAATAGGATACATCCAATAAGTGACGTGTTTTATGTATTTTGGTCAAAATGTATGGAAACATTGGGAAGCCTGTGGAGTTTTTTCGATACAAGCGATGAAAAATGTCACATAGCCAGGTGATTGATGGATCCTTCATGAATGCATACCCCAGTTTGCATCTGAAAAATGTAATTTTTTATCATTTTGTCAATGAAATAAAGTTACGATTTATTTTCCTTAGTTAGTTTCTTTCCTTATTTCTTCATTATTTTCCATTGTGGTTCATGGTCACTGAGTGGCTGCTACATCCATGGGAAATAATCCGGGCAGATCGACCCAAAGGAATCTACCTTCCGACCTAATATGTCAAGCCTAACCCCAAGGGATTTGATGAGATTTGACCCTGTGACCTCCCAATTGGCAAGGTACTTAGCAATAGGAACTCGACCAATTGAGCTATCCCTTGGGGCTTCTTTATTTCTTCATTCATTCAGTCTTTTTATTAAAATTGTATATCAATGACACAAGTTTACATAATCTATGATGGTAAATAACATTTCCCAACAACTTGTCCAATGTAAATTAAATATATTCTCCCAAAAAACATCCCTTGATATATGTCAACCTAACACTAAATTAATTTCAATCATGGACACTAATAACTCAAATAATGTTAAGTTGTGGACAACAATAACTCAAGCTATCTTAAGCTCTAGCTAGCTGACCAAAATAATTTTACCCCTTAACTTAAGGAGAAAATGTTTTCAATCTTGTCATGCCTTTGGAAGATTTGTATTGATTAAAAAGTTTTGATGATTATTGTTTAATTGATTATGGTCTTAGTGATAGTGATTTTAGATTTGACATTTTGTGTAATGGGACGAGATTTATTTAGAAGAATGCATGATAAAAAATATTATTTTATTTTAAATTAATTTAAATTTATCCTAATTCTAAATATATCATATATTAAGAGGGATTAAATTCTTCAAGATGCAAACAATTTTTAGAGTGAAAAATTTTGAGGAATTTTTTCGACCTTAAAGGACTTAATTTCTCTCTATGCATGATAGATAAAGAGTTAATAAGGATCTAGGTTAGTTGAGGTAATGGGCGATCATGTTAATTTTTTTCTATAAACTAAAATATATAGTTACCCCATTCATTCATTTTCTCAATGTAAAATAAGGTAAATAATAATAAAGTAACAATGTTCGTTAATGGAGACCGTGAATAAAAAAGAGTGGTGTGATGAAGATGTCAAGTAATATATCACTTACTGATTAGTGTTAATATTTTTCTTCAATGTTTCTCTTAGCCACAAAAGGTCCCTTTTCCATCTTTTCATATCAATCATACAAAAATGGGGGTTTAAATTGTAAACCATTCGAACATTTTAACTCAAGATATTGCAATAAATGTGAGACCTTATTGCTTTTCCTTTCTAATATTTGTAGTTTCTTTGTCTAGTCTCAATACTTGTGACTCATGGATTGTTAATCTAAAAGCAAGTCTCAATCCTTGTGACTCATGGATTGTTAATCCAAAAGCAAGTCTCAATGGAAGTTTTCTATATGTACCTCTTTTAATAGGTAGAATAGGAGCAATGTGAGGGAATTGTAACTACCCCTCCCACATTTACCTAATTTGACAAGATCTCTAGAGTAAATATGAGTTGAGTGTCACTATCATATGACCTGACCTCCAAGTTCCAGTTATGGAAGTGGGACCTACAAACCGAAATAAAATGACATCCTTCAGAGACTACAGATCGATTAGGAGCCTACCAACCACCCAAGTGATCAATCTTTGAGCTAAAACTCTTTTTCACTAGTTTTACTCCCCAACCGCACCCATAGGCCCGTCTCCATGCTGTTATGACTCAATTTCCTCTCTTTTGTGCATCAAGTCGCGAGATCTATTCCATTTTTTTAGGCTAGCCTCCAGACCACTACCTAGAAATGCCTATAACTTTCTCGAATCATGACAATGATGATAACAATGCTAAACAATCAAAACTTGAGCAAGATCTTGACCTAGACATTCCTAACACAAGATAGACATTTCTTCAAACATATAGTAAACATATAAGATACAGGTCATGAATGTATATTTGATCATAAACTTCTGAACTTCATTTAAGAAACATCAAGAAGGATTTATTCCCTCTTAAGCTAGCTGCAATAACACTTGTTAGCCCATGCATTCATCAACCATCCAGTAACTTACCAAATCATGAACAAGAGCAATAGTTAGAAAACATCATAAAACCAAGCATATAACCAACATATAACCATAATAGAAAGTATAACAAATCATCCATAAGATCACCATAATAACTAGTACAAGTGTTCATAGATCACAATAGGAAAATAACTCATATTAACATATGAAAATTCCAACCAAGTTAGGGACTTCCACGTACCACCCGACCATAGATTGGACTGAACCAAATTTGTCTTTCAAACAATCACCCCTGTGCCATATTCCAAGCATGAATGTGGGATCATAAGGGTTAAACCAAAATAAAACCATCCAAGGCTTCCGGAGGCCAAACCACCTCAACCCTCAAGTACAATTATCTCACCTATACTGTCCATAAATCACTAACATCAACCAGATTTGTCTCTACCCAAGATATCTAGGGCTCAAGGAACTAGTAGCTCAACCCACAACCTCTAGGGAACCTAAGTTGTTACAAGGCTTTAGATATCTCCCATATCAGCCCACAACCTCCAGGGAACCCAAGTTGTTTTAGGGTTCCAAAGAATTTATCCCAACCCATAGCCATAAGAAACCTGAGAACAATTAGAAAATCCAAAAAGGGAACCGACTACACCATGGTTATCCAGGAAATGGAAAGGCAAGGCTGAAACCACTATTAATCCACGCAAATATTCGTGCCAATGACAACACATAAGCAAGGAACACATGCATATACGATGCATAAAAAACCAACAAGGAAATAACACATGCAATTGTTACCTGAAAAGTATCACTGTTGTAGTTGTTGATCCAACCTTCTGTTTCGCTTCCTTGCTTTCCTTTACTTGCTTCTCTCCAAATATAAGTGAATGTTAAAATGCTCCAAGAATGTTCTAAGTGTGCAAGAGTGTAAGAGAGAATGAACAAGAGCTCAACTCAAAAATGTCAAAAAGTTATCATTTGATTCTCTGATGCCTTTTTATTATTGATGTCTCATTTTTCTCATTTCCCTTCAATTTTCCTCTAATTTCCCTTGCATGCAAATTTGTGTCTCTTCACCATCATTTTCTCCTATTTTCCTTTATTTTCATAATTAAATGCCAATTATTTCCTCTTTGCCTTTGCCAATTTCCATGGTCATTAATAAACCACAAGTAATGCCCACTATGATGTTTTGCCCACCATAATACATGTCCCATGACCTGGGTCATATTTTATTTACACGAAAAATCAACCAAGGGTTGTTATAGGAATACCTTGTCCGATCAAACTCCCACATAGTTATTAGTTTTGACTAAAACATTTATGGGGCCTTGGAAGGCATATGTTTAGGATTAAACAAAATTTGTTCAACAAATACAAGAGCACCATTGAAAACTCTTTCATTGGTTTGTAAGTCTGAAGTAAGAGTCACCCTAGCTCTAACTATGATAAGCAACTCTAGTTTCAATTGTTCCTAATATGAATCTAAAAGATAACTGCCATTTACTCTGATAGAAACATTGTGTGCAATAGGGTGCTCTAGGGATCTCAAGCAACATTTATTGTGATTGTGGACATTATCATTGGTTGCAACAAATGTATGGCCTTAACAAATGCTTCTTCTATGGGATCATCTAAAGAATTATCAACACGCCTCATAAATAATTTATAATCTTCTATAGTGGGTATTGCATCTTTATCACTCGTTAGCATATGCTAAAACCATTTTTATAATGGATTTCTCTATCTTACATGAACACTATGACAAAAGTCACAATGCTTGTGTATAATTTCCATAATTATTTTCATCACTTTCACATGCATATGGGGGTTTATCCAAATCAAAGACGTAGTTGTCACAAATCACTAACCAATATGATTGATCTCTCTCCAAAGGCAACATTATAATTTTTAGGAAAAGCTAGATGAAGTTGAGCATTGTTTTGTGTCAACAATTTTTTACTTGTAAAACTCATCTCATCGACAAGGATGTATTTGACATGTGTCATCTCCTCTTGTGAGGTAAACAAATGTTCACATTGTAAATTAGACATGTCCTTAACTAGTGTATTAAGTGTAGAGTGAATTGTTGATGTTGATATGTTAAATGTTGCAACACTAATAACAACCAAAAGAAACAAGGGACTCTTCTTTGGAAAGGATATAATTTCAAATGCTTGTTTAAGCACTATAATCAAGTAGAATTTTTCAATACTTGCATTCCCTTGAGTAATCATGCATTAGCTCTTAATGATCACTTCTTCACTTACTCTATAATGTTCAAAGATTGTATTATATATTATTGTTTATTTTTACCCTACACTTGAGTGAAGATACTTTCCTCTTATGTTATGTTATGTTATTTATTGTATTATATTTTATTATTTATTTTTGCCCTAAACTTGAGTGTAGATTTTCTTGTAGATTCACAAGCTTTTGCAATGTACTAAAGCATAGAACAAGAATCTACTTCTACTTTCAACTAGCGGAATCCAATAGATCGATGAAAACAATATGAACAAGAAGAAGATAAATCAATGGCACATAACACAATAAGTTTTTCCAGGGAAAGCCACTGCTCAAAACCCCGACTCTTTGAATTGCATTAATAAAAAATATGAGTGAAGATATAAAACTTGTTCTCACAAGAACAATTCCACACAAGTATGCTCAACTCTCTGCCTCACAAGACTGATCTTAGCCAACACTTAGCCAATTTCCACTGCTTGCCAAGTCCCTAATCTCTTGCACAATTCCTAGGATGAATAGCCCATATGTAAAGGGAATTCATGCTTCCAAAACTGTGAAATCCTAAATTAGGTCCTTTTCTTGATTGCATGCATGATATTTAAAACTCAATAAATCATACAACTGATGGTACACTGTCCCTGCACTCTAGTCTCAACTGGGTCTTTCTATGAACTGACATGCATGAATATCTCATGAGGGAATCTTCAGTTAACTGGAGTAACACTTGTGGATGCACTAGTGCACCAACTGATTGCTAATCCTCTATTAGTTCCACAAATAATTAGAACTAATTTAACTGACCATAACTTAGTCAAACTGAGTTATCTAATTACAACTCAAATAAACTCATCCTAGACTCGTAAAATCTAGGGAGAACATATACATGACTACAAAAAGAATTCCAACTCAAAATTCCTAAGCTAATTAAGTTAATTAAACTTAAATTAACTATTTACAAGTTTCTATGATAATAGAATTTGATTTTAATTCTTAGTTTAATTCAAGGACAAATTGAACTGGAATTTCTTGTTTCCATTTCTCAACACTCCTTCTCAACAAGAAAGGGATTATCAACTACCCCAATCTTGACTCTATGAAACTCGAATTTACATCTTGATATTGCATTTGTCAAAATTTAATCACCTTGATCCTCCGTGGGAATGTACTCTAACAACATAATCTGCCTCAATACACAATCTCTGAGATGATGATATCAAATATCAATATGGTTGGACCGATCATGAAAAATTGGATTTTTAGAGAGTTTGATGCAACTTTGATTATCATAGTAAATCACAGTTGGATCCATATGCTGACCAAACAAACAAACCAGGATCTTCCTCATCCAGATGGCCTCACATGCTGCCTAACTCACAACCATGTACTTTGCCTCTACCAAATTGAGTGCAACCGATCTTTGTTTCTTGTTTTACCAAGAAACTGCCACAGACCCAATACTGAATATCCCTCATGACTTCCTGGGATGGACTTCCTGCCCAATCTGCATCGATGAATCCTTGAAGCTTCACTCCCTCTCTCCATCTATACCATAATCCGTACTGAGAAGTGCCCCTGAGGCATCTCAACACATGCTTTGCCACCTTCCAATACGTCTTGGTAGGCCTAACCATCACTTAACTAAGTTGGTTAACTGCATAACACATATCTGGTCGTGTGTTCACCAAATACATGAGTGAACCCACAAGCTGCCTATAAACAATAGCTTCCACTACTTCCCCTGAAGTAGCATCCTCTTTCCTCCAGTTACATGCTAAAGTAGTCTCCATGGGTTTGCTGCTCTCCATGCAGAATCTCCTGAGTATCTCGTTGGCATACTTTCCCTGAGACACAAATAACTCCTAGCACCCTTCCATGCCTCCATGCCCAGAAAGTAATGCTTGAGCCCCATTTCCTTCATCTCAAACTCTCTTGCAAGGTCCTCCTTGTAAGGCTTGATCAAGTGATCATCACTTGTTAGTAAGAGATCATCAACATAAAGTACAATGACCAACAATTTACCTTCCACCACTATGTGGTACAGGTTTTCATCCGCTTCACTCTTTGTGAAGCCCAACCTGGTGAAGTAATTACCTATCCTGGTGTACCAAGCACGAGGTTCTTGCTTCAACTCATACAACGCTCTCTTGAGCCGACACACATGCAACTCATGGTCGAAGGTCTCAAAACCTTCAAGTTGCTCTATGTACACCTCTTCCTAAATCATGCCATTAAGGAAGGTTGTATTTACATCCATCTGATGTATCTTCCAACCCATCTGCACTAATAGTGCCAATATATACTTGATCGATGGCTACCTTGCAACAGGAGCAAAGGTCTCATCATAGTCAATCCCCTCTAACTATGAAAATCCACGGGCCACAAATTTGGCCTTATGCTTCTCCACACTACCATATGTAGCTTGCTTTACCTTGTAAATACATCACCACTAAATTTTCCTCCGGTCTTAGGACCACATCCCAAACACTGTTACGAACTATGGAGTCATAGTCCTCCACCATGGCATCAACCAAAACTGGATGCTGCACTACTTCCTCAAAGGAAGATCACTCTATCACAATACATCTGCTCATAAGATCCATGTATCCAGTGTACCTCTCAAGTGACCTCCTCTACCTGCGATGAGATGTAGGTGCTCCCACATTCTCCCGTGCATCATGCAACAATCTGTCAACCTCTCTGGTGTGCTTTGTCCCATCTCTGGAAGACTCTGCCTGAGTGGATGTCTCCACTCCCGGATCCTCTGCATGTGGCTGCTCCACATCAATTTGAGGCTCCTCAATCTTAGGAACCAAAAGTTCCTCAATCACATGTAGTTGTATCTCCCTCTCAAGGGAAACTTGCATGGCCTTCTTCTCATCAAACTTAACATCCTCGTGAACCACTGCCATCCTACTAGTCGAAAAGTACACTCGATAGTTGTGAGGTGTATTAGTGTACCCCACAAATATCCCCAACTCTATTGTCGGCTCAAGCTTCTTACGTGCATCTTTGATCACATGGTAATATACTGATGACCCAAAAATCCTGAAGTGACCAACATTTGACCTCTTATCAGAGAAAGCCTCCTTTGGTGTCTTCATCCCAAGTATCCGATGTGGGCTTCTATTATGCAAATAGACCATTTTGTTGCATGCCTTAGCCCACAAGTGTAGTGGTAGGTCGTGATCATGCAACATCGCCTGTGCTACCCCTACAATGCTTTTGTTATTCCTCTCAACCACCCCATTCTACTATGGATCATGGGGTGTCATTAAATCCCATTTAATCCCTTCTGTTGCATAGAAGCTCTTAAACTCATTTGAGACATACTCAACACCGTTATCACTCCTTAGAGTTTCAACCTTCTTTCTCGTCTCTTTCTCAACCAATGCTTTAAATTCACAAAACTTTGTGAAAGTTGGATCATTTTTCTGCATGAAAAATATCCAGCATTTACGAGAAAAGTCATCAAAAAATATAACATAATGCCTATGTTTGGATGTGGATGCTGTTGAGAATGGTCCACACACATCTAAATGGACTCACTCTAGAATAACATCTGCTCGACTGTGTCTGTCATGAAAGGAAGCCTTGGTGTATTTACCCAAAGTACATCCTTTGCATGTATCAAATTTCTCTAGTGTAACTTTAGGAAGCCCAGTAGAGATCTGCTGCATGATCTTCAAAGCCCCATGATGTAAGTGGCCCAATCTTCTATGCCACAACTCACCAACATCTCAGCTTTGCACCATCTTTGCTTTTTTGCCGAAAGCAGCACAATCTTCTACCTCCAACTTATAGATATTCTTCACTCGAATCCCAATATTTTTTACCTGACTATGGCTATATGTCTAAGGAACGCCTTTCGTTTGCTAAAGACAACATCATAGCCTCTATCCTCCAACACGACAACCAATACTAAGTTCTTCTTTAACTCGGGCACATACATAACATCCCTCAAGGTGAGAGGAGCATCATGCTCCCTTTGAAAAGTAACCGTGCCCAATCCTATAGCACTATACCTCCCATCATCACCCATCTCGATATGCATCTGAAGGTCCTTCCCCTCTAGGTCACTGAACAACTCCTTGTCACCAATCATGTGGAATGAAGCTCCACTGTCAAGGTACCATACACTACCCATCATTGATGACATCATGCATGTAATAAGAGTAAAGTCCAATTTGAATTGAAAGGCCAAATCCTCACCTTCCACTCCTCCAGAGGACTTTTTCTTGGACTCCTTGAGTGGAAAATTTGTAGCAAAATGGCCCAACTCATGAAAATGAAAGAACTTAACTTTCAACATGTATTTCTTCTTACCTCCATGGCAAGAATCCGATATGGAATGGGAATCCTTCCCTTTCCCCTTCCTTACCTTATCTGCTAAGGCACAATTTTCCTCATCATCAGTCTTAGATGAGGAACCATCTCTAGTGTTCCTTCTGATCTCCTCCTATGTCAAATTCAACCACAGTCATTCCCAATTTGGCATCTTTTCCCTTCCATTCATAGAGTCCCGATAGCTATTCCAACTCTTAAAAGGCCTAGGAGAGCTAGGCTCACCATATCATCCTTGACAATGGTTATTCTAACACTTCCAAGCTCATCACAGTAGGTCGTGAACTTAGTCAAGTATCTTGGAATTGTCTTGCCTTTCTCCATCCTGTTTTTTCAAAGTTTATCTTTCAGTGCCAACTTCCTATGGTCTCTGCTATTTTGGAAAATGTCTTTCAATGCTTTCCACATAGCATACAGAGTTTCCTTCCCATGGAGACTCGAGACAATTTGGTCTCGAACTCCCTCAAGGATTATCCTCCTATTCTTCGACACACCCTTGTTCCATTCGGCCAAATGTTCAACATCTGATGCTAGTGGCTTAGGAATGTCTTGATCAATGAATTCCTTCAAGCCATTATCCCCCAACACAGCCTCCATCCCCTCCTTCTAGGAGATATAATTCGAGATGCCTTCCAAGGCATACTCGAGCCACAAACTGTAGAACACGATATGCCAATCTTGAAGTATGTAATGAAATTTGAATTTCACCTGTAACCATGAACTCAAAATCTTTGAAATCTCCTCAAGTATACTATCTTCAAGTTGGATACCATGTAGATTTTCTTGTAGATTCACAAGTTCATGCAATGTATTAAAGCATAGGACAAGAATCTACTTCTATTTTCAACCAACAGAAGCCAATAAATTGATGAAAACAATATGAACAAGAAGAAGATAAATGAATGGCACATAACACAATAAGTTTCTAAGGGGAAAGCCATTGCTCAAAACCCCGACTATCTGAATTGCATTGATTAGAAATATGAGTGAAGATACAAAGCTTTTTATCACAAGAATAATTCCGCACAAGTATGCTCAACTCTCTACCTCACAAGCCCGCTCTTAGCCAACACTTAGCCAATTTCCACTACCTGCCAAGCCCCTAATCTCTTGCACAATTCCTAGGATGAATAGCCCGTATTTAAAGGGAATTCATGCTTCTAAAACTGCGCAATCCTAAATTAGGTCCTTTTCCTGATTGCATGCATGATATTTACAATTCAGTAAATCATACAACTGATAGTACATTGTCCCTGCACTCTAGTCTCAACTGGGTCTTTCTATGAACTGACATGCATGTGTTTCTCATAAGGGAATATTCAGTTAACTGGTGTAGCACTTGTGGATGCACTAGTGCACCGACTGACTGCTAATCCTCTATTAGTTCCACAAACAATTAGAACTAATTTAACTGACCATAACTCAGACCAACTAAGTTATCTAATTACAACTCAAATAAACTCATCCCGGACCCCTAAAATTTGGGGAGAACATATACATGACTACATAAAAACTTCCAACTCAAAATTCCTAAGCTAATTATGTTAATTAAACTTAATTAACTATCTACAAGTTGCTATGAGAATAAAATTCGATTTTAATTCTCAGCTTAATTCAAGGACAAATTAAACTGGAATTTCTTGTTGCCACTCCTCAACATGTATTAAGTGTAGAGTGAATTGTTGATGTTGGTATGTTAAATGTTGCAACACTAGTAGCAGCCAAAAGAAACAAGGGACTCTTCTTTGGAAAGGACATAATTTAAAATGCTTATTTAAGCACTAAATCAAGTAGTAATTTTCAATACTCACATTCCCTCGAGTAATCATGCATTAGCTCTTGATGATCACTTCTTCACTTTATAATGGTCAAAGATTGTATTATATGTTATTATTTATTTGTACCCTAAACTTCCAATTGAAGAAGTGTGTGCACACTCCTTGGAAACATTGGCATTCACCTATTTTTTTATGAGATATGAAATGCCTTGCATGATTGGAAGTGTCTACATCCATAAAATTAGAGCTCCAATTTTCCATTACATCACAATTCTTGCAACCAAGCATCTTAAATTCGTTAGCTAGACCATCTCTTGCTCATGCTCCCTAGAATCTCTACGCACATGTATAACTTCTTTATCTTTGGATTTAGATGGACCATTTGGAGGTATGGAATTATGATCTACATGCCATAGATTATATTGGAAGTTTTTTTTTTATTTTGTATGATCTTCTTATATGTATGGCCTATTGGGTGGAAATCATGAAACAACTTGTATAATACCAATTTTGACTAGCAAAATTCCATGAACTTGTCATTTTCACAAGAAGGATTTGATTTAAACTAGGGAAAGACATGGGCAATAAATCATTTTTTCGTGGTAACCATATATGACGAAAATGATGTTAGTCATATGATCGTGATCTTGCAACACCTATCAATGGAAGGTGATCGATATCCATAGGTGTAAGAGAGTTATCATTGTATACATTATATATATTAGCTAGCACTTACCTGTAAATCTCCATGCCAACATTTAGAGCCAAAAATGACAAATACATTTACAAAGTGGAAGTTCAAGTAGCAAATGACATGTGTCATGTGCTTTTATGCCCTCGTCAACAATGGTATCACATAACAAACTCAAATTAGAACTGCATTAAAGTATATGTAATATAGGTTAAAAGTAAAAGATAATATTTACCACATTAAAGTTATAGGGACATGTTAAAATTTGATGTAAAAAGTAACCCCTTGGGAGAGTTGAATTGGAAAGTTGATGGAAAATGTGAATTAAATGTGAGTACAAGGTCCCATGTTCAAATCCCCCAATTATATAACCCGTGCTTATGTCATCATGGACACAGACCCAACTAGGGGTAAAAATAAATAAATAAAAATATTAGATTTGATAGGAAAAGTGATTCATAGGTAATTAAGTGGGAGTAAAATCTATTATCAAGTTTTAATTTTATCCTATACAAAATAATCTATTGGAACTATTATTAGTGGAAGAATATATTATTCAAATAAAAAAAAGCTATTTAGTTAGGAATACTTTTCAAAAACTTAATAAAGTATTTGAGTTATAAACCATCATTTTTTTCGTCATAACACCCCTAGATGAGTCAAACTCCCACTCAACTGACTCTACCACATGGAGCCTGACCCTAATAGACCCAAGGAGAATTGAACTCATGACTCACGATAGAGGTCCAATGACTTGGCAAAAGGGGCTTCAACCAACTAGGCTACCCATCAAGGTTAATTATAGACATAATCATTTAATCATTGAAACTACCTAGTTCAAAATATAAGTCATATAGTTAGAAACATAATTATAACTAATTATATATGTTTACATATCTCAAGAAATCAAATATAATCATAAGGTCACCATGGGGCAGACCCACCTAGGGGTTATCCTATGTCACCGTCCTAGTTGCCAATTCCTCTAACATAAAAAAATGAAGTAAAAAATAAAAAGATTAGAAGTGATGGAAAAATTTATTCATAGTTAATTATGTGTGAGTAAAATATCTTATCAAGTTTTAGTTTTATACTATAGATATAATCATTGGAACTATTATTAGTGGAATAGTATATTATTCAAATAAAAAATAAGTCATTTAGTTAGGAATATTTTTTAAGAACTTAATAAAGTAATTGAGTGATAAACATAATTATTTAAACTATCGAGTTCAAAACATAAGTCATATAGTTAAAAATATATCTCAATAAATATAGTTATGAGTAATTATATATGTTTACATATCTCAAGAAATCGAATATAATCATAAAGTCACCATGGGTTGGACCCACCTAGGGGTCATAGCGGTAGTGGTGAAAATCGCCCTTGGGTCATTGTGGGGACCCACTTAGGGGTTGTCTTGTATCACTTGACCCAGTTGCTAATTTGTCTAACATTAAAAAAATGAGAATTGAAGGAAAAAGTGATTTGTAGGTAATTAAGTGGGAGTAAAATATCTTATCAAGTTTTAGTTTTATCCTATATGATATAATCTATTGGAACTATATGGTATAAATTATTGGAACTATTATAGTGGAAGAGTATATTATTCCAATACAAAACAAGTGTTGTAGGGAAACTGTAACCACCCCTTCCACATTTACCCACTTTCACCAGCCTATCGGGATAAACATGAGATGTGGGCTACTATGACATGACTCAACCTCCTAAGTACAGTTAAAGAAGTGGAGTCAACAAACTGAAGCCTTATTGACCTTCCTCGGGAACTACAAGACACCCAAGAGCCAAACAACCACTCCCAGTGCCCAAACCCTGAGATGGAATGATTTTTCAGTGACATGAGCTCCTAATCACATGCATGACAAGGCCTCCATGTAGTTGTAAGCCTCCAACCACATGCATAAGCCTACTAGGTAGTGGTTGTGACCTAAACTCTTCAGTTTAGAGGTGCGGTCTCGAATTCTACGCCTAAATTCGAGGTCAGCCTCTAGACCACTGCTAAGAACTCAATGAGACATTCTAGAATTATAATTAACATCAAGAGATCGATGTCATTGATATTATAATAAATTTTTATCATTATCCTTTAACATCAATGTTGAAGTTAGATGATAAGGAAAAATAAGAAAAGTGGTTGAGGAGAAGATGGCGCAGAAGGCGAATCCTGTTCTGCAACAACAACAACATGCACCGGTGGTTACAAGAAACAATTCACTGTATGAGGGTGATCTGGATCCAACCATCATCGAAGCATAGCCCTACGACCTCTTGAATCAGATCGCCCCTGTTCATTCCATTCGCGCCTGGAGAGATCAGATCAACATATCCTTCTCTTTCTCATGCTGGATATCCTGCAATGGGACAACGCCACTTTTAGAATATACAATATCTTCGTCCATTATTCCTCCTACCATACCCACATCGTGAAGGAAACTCAATTTGGTCGCTGGAGTAGCAGCCCTACCCATTAATGTCTCTCTTGCTGGCATCGCCTACAACACAACAGTGCCCAGATCTGCCACAAATACCACCGTAGCGCTCTTACTGCAAGCAGATTCGACCATGCACCGGTCAGATCTAGAGTCCTATGTATTTTTTGGCACATTTTTCAGAAGAAGATCACAGTATAATAACAAATTCGCCCCTCCAACAAGCGGATCTGCACCTGTATGGGTTGGATCTAGTGATAGGCATACATTCAGACATTTTTCCTAGAAGGGCTTCAAGATCTGGTGATGAGGAAACTCCACTGCCCTCCTCATAGGATGAAGACAAGAAGGGGGTAGGGCATCCATATAAATCTAAGAGGTCTAGTCATGACAACCTAACAATGCTGCTTCAAGTAAAGGACACGGAATCACACTGCCTAGATCTATTAGATCCAACAGATCAAGCACTGTCAAGGCTAAATCTACCCACCACAGGCCGGGATCTAATACAAATCTTCATTAAAAATTTGCAAGGAAGGACTGTCTGGATGCGAATCTGGAAGGGGAGGACAATAAAGGAACTAAAGTATGAAATCCAAGCTCATACAGGTATCATTGCAAGTATTCAAAGTTTGTTATATGCAGGGAAAATTATGCAGGATAATTACACTATACAAGACTATGGAATTGTCATAGATTCAACCATCACTCTAAATCTGAGTTTGAGAGGAGGATGCTCTGGATCTAGCTCAAAGGGAAAGGTTTCCTTTAAATATGCTATCAAAGGAAAAGGAGAAGACAACACCAAATTAGCACCACCACCAGATCTACCTGGACCTTACATAGTGGAGCAAAAATCACAAATCCCAACCTTGACACTCTCTTTGCCTGAGGTAAATGAGCTTTGTGCAGATTTCTATACTAAGGCTGTCATATGCAGATTCAATGGTTTTTTTCCCAAATCAGATGCATTACATCAACGGATCTATACCACATGGACTACAAATTGTGATATCCATCTATGCTCTAAGGGGTTTTTTATTGTCAAATTTGACACAGTCAAAGACAAGGAATATGCACTCAATGAGGGATCATGGCTCTGGGCCAACACATGACTTTTCATGATCCCTTAGTTCCCAAGATTTGATAAAAATACTATGGTGGTATCTAAAATATGTGTTTGGGTCAGGTTATATAATCTCCCACTACATTTTTGGCACCACAAAGTGTTAGAAGGAATGGGGAATACACTAGGAAAATTTCTCAAAACAAATGCAGAAAGAGTCTCAAGAGGCATATTCACTTTAACCAGAATATGTGTTGAGGTAGATCTTAGTCAAGGATTAACTAACAACATTATTCTGATCCATAAAAATACACAGTGGAATCAACCACTAGATTATGAAAATACAACATTGTGGTGTCGTGGTTGCCAACAAACAGGTCACCTTCTTAGCACCTGCCCACATGCTAAAAAGGAAACCAAAAGAAACAAGAAACCATCAGAAAAACCGAAAGGTTGGCAATGCACAAAGCATCCAGATGAAACAATAGAAGAAGAGGAGACAACAAAGAACATCGCAGACAATATGGAGCAGATTGTATAGATTAATTTACAAAAGGATAACCCAAAGCACAACTCAACATTAATACAGTGATCCAATGATCCTCCGTAGCAGTACGAGCAACACACAACATATGCTAATGGCAAAAAATGATTACATGGTTCAGAAGGATCTGAATCTGACAAAGAAGGACAAGCTAATACCAATGAGAATCAAATGTCTATTGTAACATCCACTACCAACACAAGGTGGTTGGTGAAAAGTGGAAAAAAAGAAAGGTAGGAAAGAATAGATTAGTCTTTTATGGATTCTGAGAAATTTGAACATGCTATTATTGCATATTCTCTTTAGCATCTCAACATGTAATTTTGATCATTTTTAATGAATTAAATTACGCTTTTTCCAAGGGAAAAATATTAACCTCAAGACAAAGCTATACATACAAATATTTGATCAAAACTTGACCTAACCAAGCCTAACCATGACAATCATTTCGTCAAACATATTGAGAATATGTAATTTACAGGTCATGAATTGATATCTGAACATATGGGCCCGATACTTATATGAGAATCATCACGAAGGTATAATTCCCTCTCATAATAACTATAATCACATTTGTTAGCTCATGCATTCATTAACCATTCATCAACAAATCAAACATATCAAGAGCCATAGCTAGAACATGTTATCGAACCATGCTTATAACCAACATATAACTAAAATAATAACCATCAAATCCACATAATAACAAGTACTCATGAAATATAAGAGGAAAAAAGCTCTTATTAACACATGCAAAATCCAACCAAGTGAGGGACTTCCACATACCACCTGACCATAGATTGAGATGAACCAAATATTTTTTTCATCCAATCACCCCTATGCCATATTCCAAGCATGAATGTGGGACTCAAGACAAAACAACTAGGGCTTCTCGGAGATTAAACCACCTCCACCCTCTGGATTTATCGCAATCCCGCTAAAACTGGTCAAGGGATCACTAGGCCCAAAACAAGAACATAAACAACTAGGGCTTCCTAGAGATTAAACCACCTCAACCCTCAGGCTTTACCATAATCTTGCCAAAATCAATCTAGGGATCACTAGCCCAAAACAAGCTTGGATGCCTCAGAATTTCTTCACCAATACCTTGAGGAATTTGCTTGTCTCCATCCTCAGGCTTCACCATAATCCTCCAAAATCGGTCAAGGGATTCCTAGGCCCTTGGGAATTTTCTTGAGACCACCTCACCCAGTTCCAAAACCGTCTGGCAATCCAAAGCTCAACCGAATGAAAGAACCCCATCACACCATGGCTATTCGGAAATGGCAAGGCAAGGATGAAACCACTATCACACTTGGCAAAACCCATGCCAATGACAACAAGATAACTAAACACATACATGCATGTACTATGCATATAAAAAATAACAAGGAAATCATACATGCAACTTGATACCTGCAAGCAATCCAGTTGTAGTTGCTTGATCTAGCTTTTCATTGCTTTTCCTTTGCTTTCCTTGTCCTTCCTTTGCCTTCCTTAGCTTGCTTTCTCCAAATCCAAGTGAATACTAGGGTGCTCCAAGAATGCTCCAAGAAACTCTATGTGTGCATGAGTATGAGAGCAAAGCTAAATTGACAAAAGACTGTGAACTGATTCTCATAAGCCTTTTTATCATTGAGGCCTCTATTTTCTTCAATTTCCTCTATTTTTCCTTCAATCTCATTCTCATGCAAATATGCAACCTTTCATCTCCCTTTTCTCCTATTTTCCTTTATTTTAATAAATAAAATGCCAATTAATGCCTCTTTGCCTTTGCCAATTTCCTTAGCCACAATAAACCGAGAGTGACACCCACTAGGATGTTTTGCCCAATATTTAGCTTAGAATACGTGTCCCATGACCTTGGTCTTATTTTCCTTTATTAACTTTTATTACATGAACTTTTAACCTGGGGTTGTTACATAAGCGTAGTCTCGACCATTGAAATTAAGGATTATGTTGCTACAAATTTTTGCATATAAAAGATGCTAGCATGATATGCATATAAGCATACAATAAAAATATTTAAATTGGTATTAGTATAATAAGGAATATATATATATAATATTATATATATATATATATTATATATAATATATAATATATATATATATATATATATATATATTATATATATATATATATATAATGATTATACTATGAAATTGTTTTACAAAGTAGAATTGTATTCATATTTATATAGCAAAGTTTGCCAATTTATATTTTCCAAAAAAAAACCTTGTAATTTAGTTGCAAAGTAGTAACTTTGGTAGGACTTGTTCAAATCATATTTACATTATGTGCATATACAACTAAATGAACGTCATATTTATATAGATTTGAATCGTAAATTGTCTAGTACAATGCACAATTATATAGTGTTGATGAATTTGGCATGACACTTAACATGATGCTAGACTCTCACCTAGGCAAAGACTAAAAATGTGAAAATTGTGAGGGGTTTTTCTTGGGTTTCTTTTGACCTAAGAATTCAACCATTGACCATCTCATAACTTGTTGATGTTTTGAAAAGAGATGAAGAAAAAATATTTATTAATGCTTCTTTGGTTTTTCTAAAAATTATCAAACATTATATAATAACTTTAGATCTTAGACTTTTGTGATCCGTATTGCAAATGAGAATGTCTTTCAGATTAACCACATCATTAAGATTTGGTTGACGTTTCAAACTAGCTAATGTGGTTCATCCTCAGGACATCTTAAAGAATAAATAGCAATGATGCATCACAGTCTAGAGTTAGCAGTTAGAAATTAGTTATTAATTATTTATTTTTTTTACTAAGTGGTTAGGAATTAGTCATTAGTTATAATATAATATATAATATAATAATATTATTAATTAAAAAAAATCATAATATAATAAGGGTAATTGTATAGTATGTATTAGAACTAAGAATCATAATAAGGATTCCTTAGAATAAGTTTAATATTCTTATTAAAATAAATAAATTAATTAAAATTTTTAAATAAAATTAAGATTTAAAGTATTTAAGAATAAGAAAATTCATTAAAAAAGCCTAATATTCTTATTAAATGATTAAAATTAAATTAAATAACAAATGAAAATTTGAAATATATTAAGAAAATTTATGTATAAATATATATTATAATATAATATTTTAATTAATAAATTTTAAAACTAAAAAAAAGAGGAAGAGGAACAGGTGGTGAGATAAAAAAGATAGGGTCGGAATCCAGCTCCTACTTAATTTCCAACCATCATCCCTATTGAGATTGATTGCATGTTTTTCAATCTCAATAACCTCTCTTAAATTCTAATGGTGGAAGTGATCAACCCTAGCAATGACTTTAGAATCCTCAATGCAGACACGGTGCTTGGATTTCTCCACATGTTCAGCTAGAGCTAATGAGCGAGAACGATTGTGCCTAATTTCTGTTGCATGCTCTTGGATTCTCTGGTTAATGGAGTGGCCAGTTTCTCCAATATAGAGGATCCCACAGGAATAAGGGATCGAGTAGATCCCTTTCATGTCATTAGGGTCTACAGGGTCCTTAACAAATCTAAGAGAATTTCTAATGATATTAAGGGGTTTGAATGAATCAGAAACTCTATTGTTTTTAAGAATATGGGAAATCCTGTCAGTGGTCCCTTGCATAAATGGAAGTTGCACCTTAGTTATGATCATCACGAGCAGGCTTAACCCTTGATTCTTTACAGACTCTTTGAAAAATCCTTGAGGCCTTGAGTTCTACTATAACCATTATTTCAAAAAAACTTTTAGAAGATGAGATTTTCCCTCCTCCAGGTGATTTTCATTAGAAATTCTCAGAGCACGGGTGGAAAGAGTTCTAAGGACCCTGCATTTTTGTGCTAGAAAATGATGAGAATTGGCCTGAAGATATTGTTCCGTGTGAGTTTTTTTGCAAAAAACATAGTGAGAAATTGAACCATCATTTATTTTAGATAGGAGGATGTAAAGAAAAAGAAGGCATCGGTTTACCTCAACCTCCATCGTGAATTTGAAGGAGTCTGATTGGGAATTAAGATGGTTAAGAAACAAATGTAATTTCTCTTGACCATGGGGAAAAATGACGCATGTATCATGAACAAACCTCTTCCATCTAATAACTTCAAAAGTAGGAATTCAAGTAGAGTGGAGAAGATCTACTTTTTAATTATATGAAAAGTTCATTATAAAATTGAGGATTCCAATCAATCATTAAATTAGGACCAGTGAAAATCAAGTGTAGAATAGTAATGAAATAAGAATGTCTCCTCTATTTGACTTATAGATTTATATATAAACTAGTTAGAAAATTGAACCATAAAGAACAAAGAAAGTATGCATTTAAGAAGTTATGCTATGTTTTTGTTAATTTATGTGGATGATATTATATTATTAACAAATCATAAAAATACTTGTGATAAAAATATAATCATTTCATATAATAGTGACATTTTCTTGTTAGGTAATATCATTGTTATTATTAAACAATGATCTCCTAAACCAAACTTCTCCGACTATAGATCGCGAAGCTAAGACACCAATGTCCCAAGAACCAGAAGAGATGAAGGAGATGCAAGACAAAGGAAGTTGGAAGACGGTAGAAAAAAGAAAGAAAGCTACAACACCAATCTCGCCAAGAAAGACGAGGAGCCAGACAAGTAAAAATTAAGAAAATTGTAGGTCCGATAGACCAATTTGGTCTCAGTGGACGTTAACCATCATCATCATCAAAACTCTTGTGTAGAAAAATAGATAACCATGAGCATGAATTGTTGGCATTGATGTTTGTTGTAGGGTTACAAATGTGTTGTTGGTTGGCAATGATGTCAACCTGATAGCATGGGTTGTAGGTGGCTTGTGTATGGTTATGTATTGCATTAGTTTTGGCCTGTCTACTAGCTTGGAGCTGTGAGGATGGAGTAGTGATTTGCAGGTGTTGCATTAAAAGTTTATTCAGAGGATGTTAAGAGGATGTCATGGTCCTCATGATGGTGGTTGTTGCAATGGTTTGGAGGCCTTCCCATGATGATCAATTGTGTAGAGGATGAGTTGTATTGGATATGTGATGATCTTCTTGATCATGTTTCTGCATATGGGTGTTGGTGGTTGCTACATGAGTTAGAGTTGAGGAGCCTTGTTGATTAGGTCTTTGTGTCTCAAATTAGGTCTTTCATGTTGATGATGTTATACATTGGGCTTGGAGAGGATCTACAAGCATCAGTGAATGCTTGAGATGATTGTACAGGTGTTGGAGGATGTGTGCATGTTACGGAGTTTCATACTGTTACAGAGTAGTGATTTGCAGGTGTTACATTAAAAGTTTATTCAGAGGATGTTCAGAGGAAGTCATGGTCCTCATGATGGTGGTTGTTGCAATGGTTTGGAGGCCTTCCCGTGATGATCAATTGTGTAGAGGATGAGTTGTATTAGATATGTGATGATCTTCTTGATCATGTTTCTGCATACGGGTGTTGGTGGTTGCTACATGAGTTAGAGTTGAGGAGCCTTGTTGATTAGGTCTCTGTGTCTCAGATTAGGTCTTTCATGTTGATGATGTTATACATTGGGCTTGGAGAGGATCTACAAGCGTCAGTGAATGCTTGAGATGATTGTACAAGTGTTGGAGGATGTGTGCATGTTACGGAGTTTCATACTGATGGAAAAATTGTTGTGGAGTAGTTTGATGGCCAAGGTGTTAGTATGGTTGTTGATTGGCATCCAAGTCAACCCAATTTGACTTATTACGATGATAGTGATGTGGAAGTGACTTGGTGAAGTGTTGTAGAGGTGTCAGTGATTTCTAGAGGTCCTATAGAGGCTTGTCAAGATTTGGAAGAAGTTTGGGCAATTTTTGAGCTAAGGAAAGATGTCTTTGACCATCCTCTACCCCAATCACATGGATGATGGGTCATGAGAGTGAGTGAAAGTCTCCAGTCATTGGGAGACAAGCTTGTGCAAGCGACTGAGGAGCTACAATTGAATTTTTCAAGTGTTTTGCGTGCGATCGAGCTTTTTCACGAAAATCTCTTCACATTCCTCACATAACTCAACTAATTATGGTATTGTGGTGAGTTTCTTGATCATAAATTTTTGGCATATGGTCAAAAAAGGTAATGTAGCCTCTCGAAGTTGATCAAAGTTGAAAATATCAAAAAGATAGTGGAGTAAGTGATTTGATTTGGTTAAGAATCCTATCTCAACCAAATCTGAAGCGCGTGAAAATAACTGTTGAGTGGTCCATAACCTGTAGCATTTACTAAGTTAATAAACACATAAAAATTCTAAATATAGGAAGGATTTGAGTTTATTTGGTTGGTTGATTGAGTGTGTGAGAGCATGCCATTGTGAGGGCATTGGGAGTGAGTATAGTTACAGCACATGCTCACATAGTTTTGCAGTGTTTTTATCATAATTGTGTATGCATATTTCAGAGATGATTTGAGGAGAATTTCATAATCTTATGTGTTGCAAAGTGGAGAAGAATTGAAAGCTTGTGGTGTGTTTGGGAGCGGTGTTTTGGTGTGAGAAGAAGTGAAGAATTTCCCTCCTCCAGGACAAATTTTTCATTCAGATTTTATGTGCATAATGATGGTGTTGTTGGGTTGCTCATGTTGAATGAATTGAGAATCTAGTTTGAAAATATATGAAATGTGGTTCACATGGAGGAATTGAAGGCATGGAGACTTTAGAGTAGATAGTGATTTGGCAGATTGAGTAGAAGGAACAAATTTCTCCATCCAATAGAGGTTGGATAGTCTAATGGTAGTTGGGTAAGGATCATTGGTCGTGGGAGTTTCCAGCGGATGGTAGTCTGTAGATCCGTGAGAGAAACAAATTTCCTTTTTGATAGGTGCCAACATACTGTGAAGGAAGTAGAGTCTTCCGACTTATGGGTGTAAGCTAATCCAAGTAAAATTTGTTCAACAGATTAATAAAAGATTTGAGCAGCATAACAAAAATAGGGTGGTTTTTTCCCACAAGGGTTTCCACCAGAAATAGTTATGTTCTTATGTGTGCATGCTTGTGTTGATGTTTCTCATGTTTATTATTTTATGAGATAATGGTACTTTCATATATTGATAAAATAATATGGTGGATGTGTGTGGCTAATTGATATTGCAGTGAAAAGTTTTTAAAATTGATATAAATTCCATCACTACTGATTCACCCCCCCAGCAATGATCTGGCTTCCAACAATTGGTATCAAAGCCAAGTTCTCTTTAGTGAAGCTTGACCACTTGGAGAGTTGTTATGAAACCAACTCAAGAAAAAGATAGAAAAGATAGATCAACACCTTAGAATTCAAACTCTTCAAGGGGGCAACCTCCTTTACATTACATAAATGAACAATTCTTGGATGATACAAATGAAAAGACCTCATTTCTATATATAGGAGTCTAATGGGTCATAATATAATCAGAGCCGACATAAAAATAATAATGTAAGGGCACAATAATAACAATAGTGGGCTTCTTTGGGGCACAATAGTAACAATATGGGCACTACATGGGTACATCAATATAATAAGGGGGTTGTACTAATAACAATAAGGGGTTACACTAGTAGTATAGGCCTAAGATGCCTCTCCTTCAAAAAGTGTTGTCCTCAACGCTGAGTAGTTTATTGTCTTTTGTATAAAATTCTGTCCTCCCAGTGTTAAATCAGCGGGTAAGTTCTTCCACTTGATGAGATACTCTGAAATTGATCGATTTCGTAGTTTTCGGGTTCTTGTTTCTGTGACTGCTCGAGGTTCAAATATGATTTTTCCTTCCTCTTCAATTTCTGGCAATATTGTTTGAATTGGGATCTTTTGCAACTTTTGAATAAGTGGCCATACTTCTTCGTCCTTCTTCCATTCATCCCTTGCTTCATTTATCCAATCTGATTGGATAATAGGAATAGCACAAAACAATGCTTCCACATCCTCATCCTTTCTTGAGAGTGCATCTGCAACAAAATTTTGCTTCCACTTTCTATAGATGATGTCAAAGTCATAACCCAACATATTTGTGACACATTTTTTCTGTTCTTCTAAAGATAATAGTTGTTCTAAAAAGTATTTAAGAGTATCATGATCCATTTTTACCTTGAAGTGTCTTCCCATTCGGTAAGGTCGCCATTTTTTAAGTGCATGTAGTATTGCCAACATTTCCTTCTCATAAATAGCCTGCTTGAGATGTAGCAATAAAAATACCCAGTCACCTACATCAAAACATTTTTCACTACGATGTTGATCTACCTGTTGTTTCGTTTGATTTTGCACCGAAGTGGTGTTATCCTTTAAAAGTTGGAGAACTTGTTGTTGATGATCGACATGATCTTTCACTGCTTGAACCTTTTCCTTCTTGATATGTCCTTCTATCTCTAGAGTTTGAGGAGTTAATTTCTTCCAATGCTTTACAAGATATGGTCGGATTCATTTCTTGATGCTTGATGTGATCTTTCACTTCTTGAACATTTTTCTTCTGGATATGTCCTTCTATATTGATAGTTTGAGGAGTGGTAATTCCAGCCAATGCATTACAAGATATGGTTGGATTCATTTATGCTTTCTCGATATGATCTTTCACTTCTTCAACCTTTTTCTTCTTGATATGTCCTTCTATCTTGAGAGTTTGAGGAGTGGTAATTATTGTCAGTGCTTTACAAGATATGGTCGAATTCATTTCTTCTTTCTCCGGGGTTTGTTCCTGGCGTATATCCTCTTCTTTTGATGTTTCTTGATCCTTTTCTTCCTCCTCTTCATACTCTATGTAAAATAATTTCTTCTCAAGACACTTATGACCTTTAGTGGATTTGCTATCACAATTGTAACAAAGCCCGTTTTCTCTTTTCTCTTCCAATTGTTGTGGTGTAATCCTTGTAGGGTGTGGAAGGCTAGGAGAAGAAACACTTTCATAATTATAGTCATAAGTGGTGGGATTCCTTGTTTCCATAATTTTGCTTTCAATCTTTCTTGCCAACTCGAATGCCTCCTCCAATGAATCAGGTTCCCAAAAACGAACCTCATGTTGAACGTTATCCTTTAAAGTCCCTATGAAGACATCAATCATTTGCTTCTCTGGAATATAATTTACCCTTCTATTCAATTTTTGAAAGTCCTCAATGTTCTCTTCCATTGAACCCTTTTGTTTGAGATTTATTAATTGGCTAAAGAAGGACTTTCTCTTTTTATCCTCATAATGTGTTATCATTTCCTCTGTGAAAATTGACCATGTAACAAGGGTTTACGAGAACAAAGCCCTTTATACCATAAAAATTGATCTGGTTCTAAATATGAAGATGCAATACGTACCTTTTGTAATAGTTGCACCTCATGTAGATCAAAATATTTCTCCATCTGTAGTATTCAATTTACCGGATCCTTGCCATCAAACTTCCTCATCTCACTTTTTCTTGATTTTAGGAGCTCGATATTGAAACGACTGTAACTTTGTACTTTTGGATCTTTAAGTTCTGAAATTGCAACCTACAGTAGCCCTTTGCGTCCTCTTTCCAATGCCACCAATCTGATCGAATTTAGATTCTCCAAGAAAGAGTTATGCACAATCTCCCAACATGACCTGATTATATAGCTTTTCAGAAGAGTGAACTTGTATGAAGTGCCACGTGTCACTGTTTTTACCTTAGGATCTGAAAATTATAGATAGGAAACCACAGTCCATCCTCTTTCTGTAACTTCTTACAAAATTGCAATATGATGCCCAGATAGATAGTTATGACGATTTTCCCAAGGTGACCTGTTTGGAATGTAATTCATGGGTCTGTAAAAACCCTAGTTTCCTTAGACTATATCTTCGCAAATATAGTGAGACATGATCTGAAATTCGGAGCCAAGGTTTAGATCGATATTTTCTCAAATGGGTTTTTGTTTTAGCTTCCGAAACTTCGTAGTGAAAGAGTTATAGCACAAATCCGACCTGTTTTAGCTCAAATTCTGGAGCTTGCAAAATGCCTAACTTCCTCAGATCATATCTTCGAAAATGTAGGGATACAAGCTTTGAAATTCGAACCCAAGGTTCAGCACGATTTCTTCTGAAATGGGTTTTTTTTTTCACTTCTGAAACGTCACAGAAAAGAAGTTATAACGAAAATTCCACGATGACCTATTTGGAGCAGCAAAACCCTAAAATCCAAAGCTCTGATACCAAATGTTATGAAACCAGCTCACAAAAAGATAGAAAAGATAGATGAACGCCTTAGAAATAAGCCTCTTCGAGTGGGCAACCTCATTTACATTACACAAATGAACAATTCTTGGATGATACAAATGACAAGACCTCCTTGCTATATATAGGAGTTTAAGGGGTCATAATATAATCATAGCCGACATAACAATAATAATGTAAGGGCACAATAATAACAATAGTAGGCTTCTATGGGGCACAATAATAACAATATGGGGACTACATGGGTACAAAAATATAATAAGGGGGTTGTACTAATAACAATAAGGGGTTACACTAGTAGTATAGGGGCCTAACAATTTTCAACACCCTTTGTAATAGCAATTTATTTCACTGCACTACCAAATTCCAAGGTACACTAATCAAGTAATCGTTCTCCATGGATCAATTCCCAATAATGTTCATATGTATCCCCATATCCTTCTTTCAAATCGCAATCCCTACCCTCTACTAATATAGAGAGGTTGAAAACTTTGAAATTGGTTTATGGAATTGAAGGTTCACAAGAAGGAGATGTTGGCCTTCATGGAGCAGCTTTGCATGATTCCTTCTTCTTAGTCACCTTTCCCTGAGTATATGAATTTGCTTCAACTTTTGAAATGGTATCTTATATGTAAGTTACTCTTCCTAAGTCTCGATTCTTCTTCTTCCTACTTCGTCCTCTTCCACCTACACGGTTAGTCTATTTGGGGGCACCATATTTTTCTTATTCACTACTCATGCATTGTAATCTTGATTCCTACGAGGCCGAGCCCGCTTCGATATGTTGAACTGATGCACAGGTGCTTACCTCTCGTCTTACCACCCGAAAACCTTAGAGTCAGGAACACATATACCACACTTCCAATCAATGCATGCAGATCAACTAGTCACAAATATCCACCTCTAATAGCCTTCCCTAACAACGGTGCCAAAATGTTGGGTGGAACCATTTCCACCTCTAATAGCCTTCCCTGACAATGGTGCCAAAATGTTGGGTGGAACCATTTTTCTTTTAATTCAGAGCAACAAATCTGACTCTCACATTAATTATGAATATGGGTAAGCTTTTTATTTCAGGGCTATAACACAAAGTATATGCAATGAAAAATGGTGATAAGAGCTAATGAATTCAAACCTAATCATTATAATAACACTCCAAAAAATCCAACACTTTGGTTGTTACACTCTGAAACCTTTCTCACACTTTCAAAAAATAAACACATGTTGCAAAATAAACCACTTTGTCACACAATCACTCTTACTTAGAAGGAAACAACACTCCTGAAAACCATTCACTCAAGTAAATGTTGGAACACACATTTAAATAAAATAAACATACCACTAAATTGTAACAAGAACTAAATAAATATCACACTAACAAAGGGATCAGTCCAGGACCTATGTTGTTACATGATAGAAGGTTAGAATTATGTAATCATTAAAGCATGAACATGATCAACAATGACGATAAAAATAGTCATACATGAATCATAACTAAGCGGAAATAAATAAAATTGCTATAATACCTTCCTAAGCAGTGATCCCTGCTAAGGAGGGCCCTTCCTC
>APFE031345004.1:50189-81259 GCA_000404065.3 Pinus taeda | reverse complement strand
TTAAATTAGATTTTAATTTTATAAAAATTATAAAGTCACTTTAGGAGAAAAATTAAAATCTTTTGGACACTTTTCCCTAGGCCAAAGGTCAAAGCCTAAGGGAACCACCTGTCCTCCGGTACCAAATTTCAACACTGGCTTATTAGAATGTTGCTCACACATTTGATTTTTCACGTAAAATTCATAAATCAGATTATGTGTTGCATTACATCCACATCCTTTGTGTATTGATAAATGGCTCAACATCATATTTTGAGGGCTTCGTCATGGATGTCCTTTTTCTCCTTTACTATTTCTGTTAATCATGGAAGGAATAAGTTAGCAAAATGATTAATGATGCTAAGATAAGGGGATCTTTGAAGGGAGCCTAATTATAGGGAGCCTTTTATTTAACACATCTATTATTTGTAGATGATGTTCTCATATTCTTTGATGGATCTCGTTGTGATGTTGTTACCTTTCAATAGATAATCAATCTCTTTGCAAAAGCTACCTGTATGGAAATAAATCATCAGAAGTATACCAGCTCTATGGTTAGTTGTTCTAGGGATGAAATAACGTTTTCTCATGAGAAAAATCCTTTTATATCAACAAATTTTGAAAATAGGATAAAGTATTGTTGTAGTGGTTACAACCACCCTCCAAAATTTTACCTTAACCTATTTTGGAGCCTACCTACCAACCTTCACAGTAGCTTTCCTTGCTTCATCAAGTCCTCAAGCTTCAGTGTCTTTCTTGCTCAAAGGCAGCCTGTCGATCACAATTTGATCTTTTCCCTTCACAGGTTTCTCACTTGGACTTGGTCTAGCTGCAGACTAAGTAGCTTCCTAGTGAAATTATGCATTGCTGGAGTGAAACTAGCCTTCCCTCCAAGAATTGTGCAATTCCTTTTGACAACCTGTTGTTCTCTAGGATAATGCAATCTTGCTAGCCAACCCTCCCAGCAAGATTTGTGCAATTTTTTCCATCAACGGGCTATTCAGCACAAGATTTGCACAAATTTGGGCAACAGTCAACTGCTCTGCCCAGAAATTACGCAATCCCCTTGGGCAGTGAGCCCTGCTAATAGTTAGAAATGCACATTTCTCTCCAGCAGTTGAGCAGTTGCTTGCATGTGCAGCTGAGTTGACCAGTTCCCTCTGGGACCGAGCAAAATAGACTTGCATGCATAGGCTACTTCACCCAAGGCATCATGCAAAGGCATCCCTTATTTCAGGGATCTATGTTTAGCAGTTGGAGGTTACATGCAAGGAACTATTCAGAAACCTCCCTCCAAGTGTCGCTCCCCCTTTATTTGTGGCATACACGTCGAAACCTCGATGTTATCAAAACTCATCAACCGGACACTGCAGAGATCATTCCTCACGTCAACCTTGTAGCTATGACATCCCACATCGCATCTAGGAGCATTTGGCACATTCAACTCAGTTATTTTTGGGTAAGCTCGCTTCCCATGCCTTGTGCTACATTTTTGTTGATTTTTGCGTATTCACTTGTGTGAGCGTTGTTTGCTTGATTTCTTTAAACTCCTACTGTCGTTTACATATATTCTAGCTTGTCCTAGCTCCGTTTCAATTTTTGTTGCTATCTCACTACTATCGCATGCATGAAACTATTTTGCATAGACGTTCGCCCAACCGGTGAACAGCCTCATCCACATGCGTGTTGATCTATTTGCTCAATCCTCCATTCATGTTTTGCATGCATTGTTTATCATTTTTGCTATCACGTAGTGTCACCATGCATTTCATCGAATTACTTGCTTTCAGTTGCTCGTCAGCGAGTTGGGCCAACCTTAGCCTAGTCTCTGCCTTCACCAAGGCTGCATTGCACAATATGGAGAAGGAAGGCTCTCCTTCCTCTCTAGATTTACACATTCTAGCCCATCACTGGCCTCCCGGATTGAATTGCGAATTTCTAGAGGTCAGTGGCTGCTTGGCCCAAAAATTTGCACAAATCTGCCCCTGGGCCAACAGTCCTTCCCAACTTGGATTGCTCATTGCACAATTCCAATAGCCAACTACCCAACTAGACTATGCATTGCATAGTTTCAGTAGCCAAGACTATGCCTTGTGCAGTCTTGGCAGTTGGTCTCTCGATCTCCTAGCTGAAATTGTGCAACCTTCATGATCATTCACCCGGGTATGTTGCAAGTCAGTTGTCATGTTCATTTTGGTTTTCAACTAACAAATTGCTTGCTATGAGTGTTTCCATGTCTCTAGGTATCATAGGTGTTCATCTACCTCTCATCAGTAAAGGTACAATGGTTTCCCATAGAGAAAAGACAAAGACACCGTTCAGAGCATGCTTGGGGATGCAGTCGATCAAGTGTCCATGGGCTTACCTACTCATGAAGACATGAAGTTGTTTGTGGACAAGGACATCAAGCAGCATCATGAACAGTAGTTGAAGGAAGAATACCGAACACAATGAACACAAGAGGAAGGTTGTTAACAACATAGAGGTGGAGCAAAGTTGCAAGATCAAGCAAATCCACTGATAATGAAAGCAACTTTAGAGACTCGGGCTATGAAGTGACTGTGCGACATGAAGATCGTGCGAAGGTAGAATATGGAAAAAATAAAGAGTTGCATCTGCTGAAGTAGCAACTCAGAAAGAAAATGAAGCTGCACAGACAGTCCAATGAGTTGCAGTAGGAATAGGAACAACAGTGGGCACAACATGCACTCACGGATGATACTGCGTCAGTACAAGTTAAGGATCCATCCCAAAAGCTAACACAGAGAAAACATGGTGAGTAGTGTTGTTGATCACATGCAAAGGATCCAACATCATGCATGTCGTTGAGTGCACACATGCAATCCAATCCATTCAACACACTCATGAAGGTGAAGACAAGAAGCAAGTTGAATTGGGGCTGAACATGCACTTCGACAAGTTGATACGCATGACCACCAACACACACTTGAAGATCAACACGGACACTATGCATCAGTGTGTTGCTGGTTCAACTGTACCCAAGAATATCATGTGCATGCTATTAGACGAGTTAGATGAAGGGGCTGAACCAATGCACTGGTTGCAACGGAGGCCAGAGCTTGCTTTAACAAGATGTTACCATGAGGTGCATGCACACCATCATGAACGACCAAGATTGGCATCAACTCACTAGCTTCACCATCACAAGCATGTCAAAGAGTTGGTCTCACCATAGCAAACTGAGTGTCAGTGATGTCTTGTAAGGCTTGCTCAAGCCATGTTGTCTCACATGAGTATGTGCATTGTAATGTTGAGTCATGTCAAGTGTAAGTCAAGTGTCAACAGTTGGATGTAACAATCATAGAGTAGGTGAAGAGTCATGAGGGTAGTTGAACTGTCATAAAGGGGAATTTCAAGGATCACCCCACCCTTTGCTATAAATAGTCCCTCATAACTCATTGTATAGGCTTTTGGTCAACCAAGCTTCTACTAAGACTATCTTGAAGAAGGCTTGGACAGTATCGTAACGCGCCTTGGCTTCTCCATGGCATGGAGCTAGTACATCTCTTTGGAGGAGCAGGCGGATGTGGCTGTAACATCCCACTGATGGGGCTAGCAGGTTTACATGGTGTATTGTATGTTGTGACTTACACTTCTTTAATAATAAGAGCCAACACATTTTCACGCATATCTTTTTATTGTAGTTGGAATGTTCTAGTTGCCTTAATGATATATGTTGTTTAACTTACGTACTTGTATATGAACTAATTTGTATGCAATTATATGAATCTTGTTGTTAATATGTTGCATATGTTGTTAATGTTGCCACCGTTCATGTCGACTACTCTGCTGGACACCAGATAGACCTTTCTCATGAACCTTGTTATATCAATCATCACACTCATCTTGGACTGATCCATGAGTGTTGTTCAGGTTATCTTACCTTGTATGTTGTGACTGCCACATCCGTGTCGACTGCTCTAGCAGAACCTGTGCATGTCCTTTGTGTTGTGTGTTCGTAGCCGAGTTGGGACTAATCCCTTTCAACTTGGAACTCACCTTCACCTTCCACTCCCTTTGAAGTGTTGGAACCTCTCATACTCATTCCTTGTCTCTCTGCATCAGTCACACCTTTCTATTGACAGAGTTATGTTACTTGCCTCTGTGCAACATCGTAGTCAAGGCATTACCTTACGACTCACTGTTGGGACTGCTACACCAAACGGAGGTCTAATTGGGACTTCTTACTGGGAAGATCCCCTTGAAATGTTGGCAAGTCTAGCACCCTAAACATTTCTGGCGCTAGAAGAAGGGCCTGATGACAAGCAGTGTCCTCTCATATAGTTTTGAACCTTTGCATATCTTTCATGGAGTCTTGCATTCTTCTTCCCCTGAGGTGTTTTTTGAATTGTGAAGATGTCTCCATCTCGGGGAAGCTTTTCAATCTCTTGTCCACTCACATGTATGATGGTGAAGGTGAAGTCGCCTAGCCTGAGCACTTACATAACTTCCTTTCCATGATTTATGAGGAAGATGAGTTTATTAACGAATAGGTCGGTCTGTTGCTTGCATTCACACTTTGTGAATCCCCATTTCGTTGGGTTCTCAACCTACCTATTGACACCGTGCATTCATGTGAGCACTTTTGTGATCTTATTGAAGACACATTCCATCATTTTGATCTAGACCATATTGACCAAAAAATGTTACAGCAATGGAAGGTCGCACATTAATCTGTTATTGATTTTTGGCAGCGCTTCCGTGACTTACAGTTTCAAGCTCTGAAGAGCTAGATGAAGTTCACTTATCTCTGGGATCGGTTCGAGTACTGCCTTAAGAAATTTTCTCGTCCCAAGAGAAAGCATGATGTCAAACCTTACTTAACCTTCTTCATTGATGGAATTGCGCAATCCCATGTGGGAGAAGGCACTATCTCAATGGACTGTCCACCTCCCTCTCATTAAATAGTTCCACCATTGCCCTGTGATGCTGAGGATAATGTTCGCACATCTCTTCATTCTTCACACCCTCCCAACATCACTCCACTTAATTTTTGTGTAGAGTTGGTTGTTAGTCCTTCAAGTTCCCATATGCATTATTTTCTTTGACCTCCGTCTTCAAATGCAGGTGTTCCTTCAGATGATGTTGTATTGTGTCCATCCATTCCAGACTCTTCACTTGTTATGAACGAGGAACAACCCACTAATGGATTTGGTGTCGCAACCAACATGCATTGTCATTCATGAAGAGTATGAGTGGGCTCTTGAACATCAACACTCGGCGAAGGATGAATCCCTTCCATCTGAGCCCCCTTCGTTCCTTTCTAGCTTCTTTGGTGAACCTGCCATCCATGATTTTGTATGTGTGTCTTCATCTACGGATGCACCCATTATTGATCACTCGCAGGACTCACCGGATGCTAGTCCATCATTCGACAATGGAGAGGATAATTTATTCATTGAAGATCCACTTGATCCTTCATCTGCCTTTTCCGAAAACAAAGAGAATGAGTTTGTTCACTTTTCATCTACCCCTCTGTTTGATTCATCTGATCATGAGGATGCCGAAGAATTCATTGATTTTTTTTATCATGCCAGTTGCAATTCATTTGCTTCCACTTTTTATCACGATAATGAATCTATCATAGTTGATCTTTCAAAGCCACCGGTTTATGATGATCTACATGATGATGAAGTTGAGACACCCATGATTGTTGAGGCACTTCAGCCCAAGCTAATGTTATGTCAGGCCCTCGCTTTCTTGGGGTGATTCTCACTTTCGATCATGAAACTGTTCAATCACCCAAGGCTCCTCATCCACTCATCTGTATGCATTGAAGATCCATCTTACACACAAATCACACTTCCTCCACTCGAATTGCACGATCCCATTGATCATGCATTGGAGGAGTCTTACATTGCAAGAAATTATGTGTGATGCAAGTTATCTTTGTTTCTTTCATTTGCTTGCATGTATCAATCACGATTGTGCTTTTGCTTCAAAATTGCACGCAGTGTCACACAACACCATGATAAGTCCACAGACTGTCCATCATGCACATGCACTCACTTGTGTCCCATGGGCACTTTGAAAGATAAAGTGTGGCTATCTTCATTGTCATGGCTTTCTTGTATGTTGGTCCGCACAACTGGGCTACTCGCGGACCAAGCCTTCACCCACATGGGTCTACCAATGCACCAGTGGCTACATTGGAAGTATCACTTCATGTGATTAGGCCCATGCATTGTTAATATAGGAGTGGGAGTAGTGCTTTCTTTCAGTTGTTTGCTTACATGATTTGCTTGCTTTTTTTTGTGCTTTCTTGTTTTCTTATTTGTTTTGCTTTCACTTTTACTTCTTCTCTTGCTTTTCTTTGTTGTTTGTTTCATTCGTTCCTAGGCTAGCTTGCATGAAACCATGTGTGACTTACGAAAAAAGTTGGGTAAAGTACAAGACGGTTTTTACAACTATCGCTACTTGGTTATATGTCATCTTGCCTCTGTATGATGAACTTGTTACTCTTAGTCCATGATACATCGAAGGAAAATGCGTACTCTTTGAAGTCAACCTTGGTGTAAACACAACTCTTGTGCGCTAGCTAGTGTCACCTTCTCTAATCGATTGTTTTTGGGTTAAACCTTGTCAGCTTAGTCAAGTAGAGTAAGGTGATGGGGAAAAGCTTAACAGGAACGTCAGAGATATAATAAACTACTTCTTTGCTGGAACAACCTCCTCTTCTCTCAATAAGTCAGAATCCCTCTTCCGCCTCTGAAATGAATAAGTGTTATGCACAGTGAAAATGAAAAATGAAAAATGAATAAGGCATAAGAAGAGAAAGGATTCCTTCAGAGGGAGATGATGCAAGTAACTCCGTCTTGAGTACTTACTAGGCTCACTGGCAACGGAACCATGCTTGTGTTCCTATGTGACTCCACCAGGGTACTGTCCAGGCTTGCTAGAAGTGGAGCAACACCAGAGATGAAACTTAGACTCTAACGACTATACTGTTTGTGCACTTATATACCCCTCAACCCCTATCGAAACAACTCTATCACCTTGGCTTGGAATGTGTGTCAATTGACCAATAGTCTTGCAGATGCTACATCTTACAATAAATCTAGTGTGAAGCCAATATGAGTTGAGAGATGAACAATACTTCCAGAGGTTTTAGACTTACTTTTCACAAACAAGGTCCATTTAGAGAGCTGGATTTCTACCAATGTGTCACAAAGTCTTGAAGCGGCTACAACCACCCTCCAAAATTTTGCCTTAGCCTGTTTTGGAGCCTCCCTACCAACCTTCATAGAAACTTGCCTTGCTTCGTCAAGTCCTCAAGCTTCAGCATCTTTCTTGCCCAAAGGCAGTCTATCAATCATAGTTTGATCGTTTCCCTTCACAGGTTGTTCACCCGAACTTGGTCTAGTTGCAGGCTAAGTAGCTTCCCAGTGAAATTTGTGCATTTCTTGAGGGAAACCAACCTTCCCTCCAGGAATTGTGCAATTCCTTCTAGCAGCCTGTTGGGCTCCAGGACTGTGCAATCCTACTAGCCAACCCTCCCAGCAGGATTTGCGCAATTGTTTCCATCAACTAGCTGTTTAGCCCAGGATTTGTGCAAATTTGGGCAACAATCAGTTGCTTTACCTAGAAATTTCAGAATCCCCTTGGGCAGTCAATCCAGCTGACAGTCAGAAATGTGCATTTCTCTCTAGCAGTCGAGCAGTCGCTTGCATGTGCAGCTGAGCTGACCGGTTCCCTGTGGTACCGAGCAAAACTGACTTGCATGCATAGACTACTCCCAAGGTAACATGCAAAGGAATCCCTTATTTCAGGGGTTTATGATTAGCAGTTGGAGGTTACATGCAAGGAACAATTCAAAAACCTCCCTCCAAGTGTTGCTTCCCCTAGATTTGTGGCATGCATGTCACAACCTCGATGTTATCAAAACTCATCAACTAGATGCTATAGAGCTCATTCCTCACATCAACCTTGTAGCTCTGACATCCCACATCGCATCTAGGAGCAGTTGGCACATTCATCTCAACTGTTTTGCGGTATGCTCGCTTCCCATGCCTTGTGCTGCATTTCTGTCGCTTTTTGTGTATTTGCTTATGTGAGTGTTGGTTGCTTGATTTCTTTGAATGACTACTGTCATTTACATATATTCTAGTCTATCTTAGCTCTGTTTCAATTTTCTTTTCTATCTCACTATTGTCGCATGCATGAAACTGCTTTGCACGGGCGTTCCCCAACCAACGAACATCCTCATCCACATGCATGTTGATTTTTTTTCTCAATCTTGCATTCATGTTTTGCATGCACTATTTATCACTTCCACTATTACTTAGTGTCGCCATGCATTTCATTGACTTACTTGCTTTTAGTTGCTCGTCGACGAGTCGAGCCAACCTTGGCCCGATCTCTGCCTTCATCAAGGCTGCATGTGCAATATGGAGAAGGAAGGCTCACCTTCCTCTCTAGATTTGCGCATTATGGCCCAACACTAGCCTTGTGGATTGAATTATGCATTTTTGGAGGTCAATGGCTTCTTGGCCCAAAAATTTGTGCAAATATGCCCCTGGGCTAGCAGTCCTTCCCAGTTGGGATTTCTCATTGCGCAATCCTAGCAGCCAACTGCTCGGTTGGACTATGCATTGCGAAGTTCTAACAGTTAATAAGTCTTCGAACAACTTGGACTGTGCCTTGTGCAGTTTTTGAAATGGGTCTCCTGACCTCCCGATCGAAATTGCGCAGCCTTCATGATCATTCACCCAAGTATGTTGCAAGTCAGTTCTCATGTTCATTTTGGTTTTCAACTGACAGATTTCTTGCTATGAGTGTTGCCATGTCTCCAACTATCACATGTGTTCATCTGCCTCTCAGCAGTACATATACAATGGTTTCCCAAAGAGCAGAGATGAAGAAACCGTTCAGAGCACACTTGGGGATGCAGTTGATCAAGTGTCCACGGGCTTACCTATTCACGAAGACATCAAGTTGTTCGTGGACAAGGACATCAAGTAGCATCATGAACAACAGCTGAAGGAAGCATACCGAATGTAAGAGGAAAGTTGTTAACAACATAGAGGTGGAGCAAAGTTGCAAGATCAAGCAGATCCACTGATAATGAAAGCAACTTTGGAGACTTAGGCTATGAAGTGACGACACGACATGAAGATCGTGCGAAGGTAGAAGATGTAACAAAGAAGTAGTTGCACGTGCTGAAGTAGCAACTTAGGAAGAACATGAAGTTGCGTAGAGAGTCCAATGAGTTACAGCAGGAACAGACATAGCAGTGGGCACAACATGCACTCACAGATGAAACTGTGCCAGTACAAGTTAAGGATCCATCCCAACAGGTAACACAAAGAAACCACAGTGATAATTTTTGTTGATTGCATGCAAAGGATCCAACTGCATGCATGTCGTTGAGCGCATGCATGCAATCAAACCCATTCAACACACTCACCAAGGCGAAGGCAAGAAGAAAATCCAACTGGGGCTAAACATGCACTTCAGCAAGTTGATGCGCATGACCACCAACACACACTTTAAGATCAGCATGGACACTATGCATCAGTGTGTTCCCAGTTCAACCATACCCAAGAAGACCATTCGCATGTTAGAAGATAAGTTTGATGAAGGGGTCGAACCAATGCACTGGTTGTAACAGAGGCCAGAGTTTGCTTCAGTAAGATGTCACCATGAGGTGCATGCACACCATCACGAATGACCAAGCTTGGCATCAACTCACCAGCTTCATCATCAGAAGCATGTCAATGACTTGGCCTCACGACAACAGACCAAGTGTCAGTGATGTCTTGCAAGGCTTTCTCAAGCCATGTTGTCTCACATGAGTACATGTGCATTGTAATGTTGAGTCATGTCAAGTGTAAGTCGAGTGTCAACGTGGGAATGTAAACGTCATAGAGTAGGTGAAAGATTTCATGAGGGTAGTTGAATTTTCTAAAGGGGACATGTTTCAAGGGTACTTCCCCTTTTGCTATAAATATTCCCTCATAACTCATTGTATAGGCTTTTGGTCAACCAAGCTTCTATTAAGACTATCTTGAAAAAGGCTTGGACAATATTGTAACGCGCCTTGGCTTCTCCACTGCACGGACCTAGTACATCTCTTTGGAAGAGCAGGCGGATGTGGATATAATGTTCCACTGATGGGGCTAGCAGGTTTACATGGTGTATTGTATGATTGTGACTTACACTTCTTTAATAATAAGAGCCAACACATTTTCATGCATATGTTGTTATTGTAGTTGGACTATTCTAGTTGCCTTAATGATATATGTTGTTTAACTTATGTACTTGTATATGAACTAATTGATATGTAGTTATATGAATCTTGTTGTTAATATGTTGCATACGTTGTCAATGTTGTCACCGTCCGTGTCGACTGCTCTGCCAGACACCAGACATGCCTTTGTCATGAACCTTGTTATATCAACCGTCACACTCATCTCGGATTGATCCATGAGTGTTGTTCGTGTTATATTACCTTGTATGTTGTTACTGTCACATCCGTGTCAACTGCTCTGCCGGAAGTTGTGCATGTCATTTATATTGTGTGTTCCTAGCCGAGTTGGGACTGATCCCTTTCAACTTGGAACTTACATTCACCTTCCTCTCCCTTTGAAGTGTTGGAACCTCTCATACTCATTCCTTGACTCACTGCATCAGTCATACCCTTACTACTAATAGAGTTATCTTAATTGCCTATGTGCGACATCGCAGTCAGGGCATTATCTTACAACCCACTGCTGGGACTCCTACACCAAATGATCTGAGGTCTAATTGGAACTTCTTACCGGGGAGATCCCCTTGACATGTTGGCGGGTCCAGCACCGTTAACAAGTACCTTTGTTTCCACCTGAAGCCTAATGATTGTAGGAAAGTAGGCTGGATGTGGTTGGTTGCAAAAATTGAAAAAAGAATAGAAGTTTGGAGTCACGGGTGGTTGTCTAGGGAAGGTAGGTTAGTCCTAATTAAATTTGTCTTAGAATCCATTCTTGTCTTTTGGATGGCCCTTTCTTATATTCCCAAAGGTATTTTGTACCTTATTCAAAAATGTTGTTGTGGATATCTGTGGCAGGGTCCCAAAGAAGGAATACTATTTGCATGGGTTAGGTGGGATCAAATTTCTCTTCCCAATAGATGGGGTGGATGTGGCATAAAGAACTTATTCTATTTTTCCTAGGCTCTTGCTGCAAAAGCTGGTAGGAGATTAATATCCATAGACAACCTCTGGTCAGAGGTGGTAAAAATAAAGTACTTGTACCTGCACTTGTTGGAAGATTGGGTCACATTAAAAAACAAGAGCAGGGTAAATATCTCCATTACTTGGAAAGTTGTATTGCAATATTTCAACATCATTGGGGCCAAGCTCGCATGGAAAATCAGTATTGGTAATAGGGTCCAGATTGGGACAGATCCATGGTTAGGTTGTGGATATAATCACATCCTCCTGGCAAAATTAGTGTCATATTTGGTTGATCGTGGAAAGAGGACTATTCATGATATTGTTGATGTGGAAAATACATCCATTTTGGGGTAGAAATGGTTATCAACGTGCACATTAAAGTCACCTTCCCATTGGCACCAGATATGGGATGAGTAAACAAATGCTTTATCTCATTCATATGTTAGAATGCAGGATTGTGAGGATGATTCGCTATGGATTCACTCCAAAAAGGGGTATTATACCCCCAAGGAAGGTTATTTATATGCTTTTGGATCCAAAGAACTTGAGGTGAAGATTTGGTGGTGGAAGCATATTTGGAAATTAACAAGTCCATCAAAAGAAAAATTATTTTTATGGTGTCTACTTACGAATAAGATTCCTATAGGACAAAACCTAAAGAGAAGATCTTTTCAAGGGCCCTCTTGGTGTCCTTTATGCAATTCTGATGTTGAATATGTGGATCATATGTTCTTGGCATGTCATATAACTGTGCAAGTTTGGAACATTATATATCATGCCTTATAGTTAAATCTCATATGGCAGGGTGAGGCATTAAATGAAGCATGGAATACTTGGTGGCATGAGGCAAATCCTATGAAGCTTAGGAACATCCATGCTCTAATTTTTTGGGGCATCTAGATTGGTAGGAACAAAAAAAATCCAAGAGAAAGTTTTCTTACCTAATAGGATTGCAATTGAAGTCATTTCCATATATGAGTTTCTTCCTGATGAATAAGAATAATCAAAGTTTGGATTATCACCCCTAAAATCATTAATCAAGATATGCCATGGGGTTATTTTGATGGTTTGTATGAAAATGGAAGATGTGGCGGGGGTGCTATAATTTTCCTTAACATCTCTCGCTTTTTCAAATTAAAGTATGGACTGGAACATGGCTTAAATAATTTTGTGGAGTTTTATAGCCTTAAGTTACTTATCCTCTTCACTTTGGAAAAACCATGCTAGATGTTGCAGATATTTGGGGATTCAAAAGTAATTATAGATTGGTTCAATCAGAAGTCAATATGTCGCATGCACTTAGAAATTTGCTTGAGGAGATTTTTATTTCAAAATCAAAATTTGATTTCATCTCTTGTCAACATATTTACAGGGAAAGAAATGCACTTTCTGATCAATTACCCAATGAAGGCGCGCTCCAAGACCGTGTCACTGGGTTGATATCTAAACAGAATGGGACATACTTCTATCAATATTATCATTGCCCATTCATTGACATCGCTATGGATACTGCTGATATGGGATACATTGTGAGCATATATATACATGTTTATACTGTTGATGTAATTATTATAGTATCAAAATTTGGATAGTTTATTTTTTGCAGAGTATAGGATTTTTTTTTTTATGTATATTAGAGTTGTTTATCAGTCAACTCTAGTATTATTTTGAAAGACTATTTTGGGCAACTATATTTTCAGCAGATGATTGTTGGATTACAATAATCAATTTTGATATGCTATTTAACATTTACAACATTGTAATTTTCAATACTTCATATAATGAAAATTATGAATTTTCCTTGGGAAAAAAAGAGAGGCATATAACAACCAAATGGAATGATTAAATTAAATTAAAAATGAGAATAAAGGGGGGGGGGGGAATTTACTAAATAATAAAAATATAATTGAATCTGTTATGTCAATGGTTTTAACTTTTTATTGAAAAAGCGAAGTGTTGTCAATGCTAATTCACCATTATGGCTCCAATTAGCAGGCGACAAGACCAAGCTTAGCACGCAAGACCAATGCCAAAGACACCAAGGAGCTCACGAGGGAGCCCAAATATTGCGGAAAACAATAAGCGTCTTCGTGTTGTGGATAATATAAATGAGAAGAATCAATTTTTGTAACCGATGTCGGATAATTATCCAAAAGGAAAAAATTATTTCCCATACAAGCTGATATGAAGGGAGAGCCAAAAAACATCGAACACCAGTGACCAGGTATCTCAGATTAGTATCCAAATGTTCATTTGACTCCCAATGTTCATTGCCAGCAAGATAGACATTAGCGATATTGTTAAAATATCTAGGTGTAAAGGTATCTAAATGCCAGGGGTTCTGAATTCCATTAAAGCACCATGTGAAAGCTTTGAAATTCCAAATGCTTACTCTCCTGGAGCATTGAAACAGAATATCTGGTAGCTTTTCTAATATAACAGCCAATTATGCGCGTATTCAAGCCTTCTAGAGGGTTTGAGATTTGCTGCCCAGTAGATAAGTCCAAAACACTAGTTCAATTAGATGGTAATAAAGAGATGGAGCAGTGTAATTCATCCTAAACTGGTTTTGGATCTCAAATCAAATTGGAAGCTTATCATGTGGTCAGACTTGCTTGGAACAGTTCATTCAATGTTGCCATCAAAGGATTGAAACAATCTTTCTCCAGAGTTGTATGTTACATTTTGGGGACTTACATCGTATGATTTACATGTTCATAAAGTAAAAATGATATGAATCAGATATTGCCAAGTTTGTGCACACTTCTCACTCTCTTGGTATACCATTCTTTAACATTGTGAACCACATTGATGTTCTTATATGTAAATTTTACCACCCATGATATGTTGTTGCACAGATTATGAAGCAGGTAGACTTGGGAGGTTTTTGTATGAAACATTGAAGATGGCATATTATTGGAAGAGTGATGAGTCAATTTATGAGTGAAAGTGCGACAACATGTCAAGGTTTGTTGTTTATTATGGGGATGCAAACAGGCAATGGGGTACCTTTGCACAATATTTTAAAGTTCATTAGATATGGAGTGGGCTACGTTTTCCATGACAAAAATGAGGCTGAGGAATAGGAAATTAGAAGGTTTTTCTTTGAGTTTTTGAGAGATACAATCAAAATTGTAAGCATCACAGTAAAATATCAGTAAACAGGTGTCAAAGCCCAGATTTCAAGGGGCAAAATTAGATATTAAGGAGGTGGTTCCATATTTGATGAAGTGATTTCAAGTTTGAGAGCATTTAGAGTAGTAGTATTAGCAGTTGAATATTTCCTGGAAGATATCCATAAGATTAGGCCTTGAATTCATTATTCAAAAGCATCTAGGGGCACAACTAGAAATCAAAGATTAAATACCAGATCTTAAAGATTATATGAGCTTATCAAACTTAGAACTTGATGACTAAATTAGTATTCAAAAGATTAATTCCGAGACTCTAGATAATTGTTTTGACATTCATCCATTAAGTGGAAGAAGCATAACATTTCAAAATGAGGGCAGTTGTTAACAGATGGAAAAGCACTATAAGGATAATATCAGTAGTCAGTTAGCATTAGTTTAGCAAATTAGGGATCATTTTGAAATTTCCAAGGAAAAAGACAAGTAGACAGAAGACTTATTCGAGATTCCAATGGATTGACTTCAACAACTTTAGATTTTTTTTTACACTGTTTCAAGAATTCTTTTATTTTAGATTTATTAATAAGTTTTGATTTTTGAGGAACTGGTGATAATTGGAGAATGTATTTTTGTATTTAAGCTATTATTTGTGATAGTTTTAGGGTTGGCAATGTTTGAAGAAGTATTGTATGTTTAGCTCTGATATTAATATAATCTGTTATCAAGAGGTTTACATGTGCAAATTTTCCAAGATTCATGTGCGGGTTGGTTTTCTGTTTCTACTGTGTATTTTTCTTCTAAGACATAACTTTGATCAATAAGTATTCAATATTGGAAAAAAGTGATTGAATTTGAATTCTTTCTGAAAGCTCAGACTTAGATTTTCCAAATCACTTCTATGTTGTTCAGCTTAAATATCATTAGAAGAATTATTTTGCCTTTATTTTTTTATATCTATTTTCTACTTTATCCTATCATACCTAATTGATGAATTATCTAAAAGCCCATCAGCTATCTTGCCTTCGTTAATTTGTTTATGTATTTTGTGGTTAGCAACCTTTACACTATACTCCATGCCCAATGGTCCTTGTTCTCTTCTTTTCAAACCAATCTCATTTCATCAAAGTAAAGTTGGCCAATGAGCTTATAAACCTAATGCTAAAGTGACAATGAATGGTGGAGTTTTAAGGATAGATCCCTCTCCAGATTGAACGGCTAGCTTCAAATCTAAAGCAGTTAGAGGTTACCTTAGTTTTTTTCCTTCTACAGCCAGGGATTTTTCTAAGTGATAACAGAATCATTAAATATGAAACAACAATGGAAGATGGATCAATTAATAAAAATAAATTTAAAAGAAAATTATGAAAAATAAATTAAAATTAAATAGGAAAAAATATGTCTCGAGGGGATAGCTCAAATGGTGATCAAAGTAATGTGAAATTTATGAAAACTGAAAGATCCAAGGTTCCAATCACCTCAGTTGCGACCCATTTTATGGAGAGGAGGATATGCCATAGACCCCTAGAGGTGACCCAGGTAGATATTGTAGCACAATTTACTATTTTGGCATTTTTTCGGGTCATAAACTTCTAGAGCCATTTTGAGGCCCTAAACGGTGGTTTTTTTTTTTTTTTTTATAATGGGAAAACAAAATTCTTTGAGCACATTTGCAATTAAATTTGTAGTCCTCTAGATCTTTCTAACGAGGTATCGTGCACGTCAAACAAATATTGTATGCCAAAGTTATGACCCTGGGAAGTTGATGTTCCAATTTACCCCAACGGGGCCCAAAATTTTGGTGCTTCATCTCTTAGGGTTAGTTTTTTGGATGTTTAGGGTTTTCCATTGTTTCTAAACAATAAATAGGCTTTCAAGCCTCATTGTAACATAGTTCAGAAGCATGTAGCCACCGCATCTCTTCTCAGAGATAATCTACCATTGCCCAAGCTAGCTTATTTCCATTTTGTATGTAGGCATCTTTCAATTCTTTGATATTAATGAAATGAAGATTTATTCTTGTTGAATCTCCGTGTTTATGTTTTTTTTACGGTGTTGGACCCACCAACATTCAAGGGATCTCCCCAATATGAAGTCCCAATTAGACCTCACACTGTTTGGTGTAGGAGTTCCATCCGGTATAAAGGTCCAGTTGTCGAATCCTTAAAGATTTGTCTTGGCTCTATCTCTCAGCAAGAGAGGGATGCAATGGTGTCTTTGAAAAGCAAGGGAGGTTTGTCTGGTGAGTGTTCATTTGCAACTGTGTCGAGGTTCTTCTACTACAGAGAGGGGAGAAAATTGAGCCTCTAAGAGAGAGGTAATAGTACCACCCAAGAAGAGACACACATGAATCAGAAAGGTCTGTCTAACATCCATTGGAATAATCCACAGTGGATGCGACAATGGTTACAACCAACAAATAGAGAAAGGTTTGTCTAATATCCCACAAAATTGTCCACAAGGATGGGACAACGATAACAACCATTACAATACACTCTCAATAAGATAGTACTAAAACAACTAAAATAGTTCAACTATCTCAGCACATGTGAAAGAAAACATGAAATTCAAACATTTACATAATAGTCTTACAAACATTAATAGTCCATGCATGACGAGCATGTTGGCCTTGAAGGCTTCTGTTATTAAGTAAAATTTCCAAGGCAGATGTTTACAATGTACATCACTAGCCCCAATCGTGGGACATTGGAGCCACTCCTTGCTCCTCAAAAAACTAGTTGATCTCTCTAATGCCTTGTACAAGGAGCCAAGGTGAAAATTCTATTGCTCATACAATGAGGGATTATATATAATCAAGGGTGACTCTTTGACTACCCTCATGATTGTTTGACTTCCTATTACTTTCCAACTTACATGATGTTGAGTCTCCAAAATGTCATCAATTTTTACCTTCATTTCCATCATTTTACCCTCATTCCGTAACTTTGTAACTCCATAACCCTACATTAGTAACCATTTTCATAATCATATGAGTTTATTATTATTATTTTTCAAGTCATTGATTTTAAGTATTATACGTGAATTTGTGAATAAATGTTAGGAAATTAACATATTTTTATATATATCTAAAAGTGTTATGAGTTTTGTGATATTGTCGGCCTACTTGGATATTCTAGAAGGGTCCTACTTGGCCATCCAACCACAAATTCGAATTTCAAATTCCAACTCATGAAGATTTGTGGAATCAATTTAAAATATGTGTATCATTAACTATGCACATTCAAAAGAGAAGAATCATGGATGAGAGAATTTTGAGAAGATTGCATCTTACATTTTTAGGAGATTGGTTGTAACCACAAGAGATAAAAGTGGATTTAGGAGAGATCTAAGGATCTATATTTAGGAGTGCACCCTTCATACAAAGGGTTGTCAATTGTAACTAGTTAGTGTTATTGTTAATTGTTAGATGCAAGTTAGAGGTTAGAGGTAGCTAGATGCTAGTTGCTAGTTGGAGGTTCCAAGTTCCATCCAAGATGTGATTTGTAAAGTGAGGAGAGAGAATTCTTGTAATACCTTGTAACTTCATTTTATGAAATACATATTGCCACTTTGATCTCCAAGATGCGATAGTTATTTAGTGTGTTTGCTGAGGAATGGAGGGCCCCCGTCAACCACAATTTGCACACCTTTGTACATATTAGTAATATAGTGTAGTGGTTTTATTTCATTTATTTTTAGCAAGTGTGTTTTCATTTTATTCAAGTGTGTGTTTTCCTTTCAGCAAGTGTGATTTCCTTTCAGCATGTGTGAGTGTGATTTCAATTCTGCAAGTGTGATTTCATTTATGCAAATGTGATTTTTATTTTCAAGCAAGTATGATTTCCTTTATGCAAGTGTGATTTCAACTTTTCTATGTTTGGTTTGATTTGGACTGGATTGATATAATTAACTTTGTAATTAGTTTTAATTGCATTAGATTAATCTATTCTGATAAATAACCATCTAGTACATATAGTACAGGTATGCCTTGTCAGTTCTACGAACCTTGGGTTGACAAGTAATAATAAGGATTTAACTTACAATTAAATCACCCAACATTTTGGTGTCGTTGCCGAGGAGGTATACAAAGGTGTTTATTTTAAAGTTTAGACAACCCATTATAGTTGTATTCATTCTTAGCTTCATGGTTAAAATCATATTAAAATCATTTTTCATATTAGATTTCAATCATTTTTAAAAAATTTGTACTAATCTGTGTGCATGACAGGAATTATCAACCAGTTGGAGTAATTCATAGACAATTAAGAATTTGAAGAATGTTCTTCCAAGAACTTTCCCGAATCTTAGAAACAATTGGGATATCTACTTCTCAGGAAGAGTATATTTTAACTACATTCAAAAACTTGTCTATCTCTCCACCTCCACAAGAAGATCTTCAAGTCTATTTTGATTCTTCTTGTCAATATGTTGAAGAGACTAAAGAATCATGCAATACTTTTGATGAGGAGAAACTGGTAGAATCTAAAATTGAGGAATGCATAACAAAATAGGATATTCAATGTGATCTAAACCAAGAAATGAATCGAGAATGTCATGACATTATTGAAAAATGGTTCCAATCAAGGATCAAGTCACATCACTCTTTCATTCTTCCTTACTTCTTGATTGTATTATCAAAACAATTGGTCTTTCATGCTTTGATGTGTTTTAATGCATATTTTTCAGAACCAAGCATGATTATCAAAACAAATTGTCTTTCATTCTTGATGTGTTTTAAGGCATATTTTTTAGAACTAAGCATGAATATATTTTTACTCCTATTATGCACATGATTACACTGGAAATATGCATACACTTGATCAATTCTTCTATTTCTAGTAAAGTAGAGTAGGATAGAATTAATGAATAAAAACCAAGTTTGGTGATGTGTGTTTTTTTTTTAAGTTTTTAAGTTAGATTTCATTTCATTTGCAATTTTATTTATTGGTGGTGCAACAAGAGCCACCAGCTCACTAATCAATTGCAGGGAGATGTAGAAAGAGAAGGAATATTTGAGAAGGAGACAAATAAAGTTTTGAGAGCCACAATTTGAAGTTAGAGATCAAATCTTTCACTTTTCCTTTTAAATTTCACATTTTAAATTAATAAAGAGTTTCAATATTGTTGAGTATGCTCTCTTCTTGTGCTCTTTGTGATCCGAAAGATCATAAAAGAAAATTGAATAAAGTTATTTTAAAAAAATTTGCAATAAAAATTGGATAAGAGATCTAAATTCATACTCAAAAGTATAATTATAAGATTTTACAAATCTCTAACAGAAAACCAATGCCTCTAACGGATCTAGCATTGTCGTAAAACCCCTGTTTTGACTCTTTTTGCACCTCATTTGGCCAAAAATTGAGTAAGATATTATTGTTTTAAGTTTCTACCCAATTATGTTGTTAATAATCTTACAATTCAAACTAAACCCGACCCGTGCACCCCGAACACAGAAACTGCATCCAAACCTAACCTATATTCCCAATCCGCAGTCGAAATTATAAGACGATTAAAATTCATACATAGTTGTTTTTTCCCGCCGATGTGGTCATATGGACGGCCATACGACCCTGGGCTAGCCCCATTCTCTGTTGGCACCTTTAAGTTTAAGTGTCGTTCATATTGCGATATGCATGAGACCATGGGTTGGGCTAAGGCCTAGCCTTCGGGCCCCGCTTGTGGTCTTATGGCCCTAGAGAGCTAGGGGCTAGGGCTTAACCTTGACCCCTTTCCAAAATGCACACCCATCAAATGTTAAATACATATTCGAGAGTTATGTTAAACAATGAGTAATGTAGTCAAGTTGGTAAAGCACTTTTTTGTTAGTGAAGAGGTTGTGGGTTTGAATTGTGGGGAGGTTGTTTGCCCTTATAAAATTTTAGTCTGCCATGAGGATACCACGTGGCACTTTCCCATTGGCCCACCACAACAACCAGTAAACCAATAAAAAAATTAACAAGTGTCAACCATATATTGACCGATGAAGGTCTAGTCAAACTTGCGACGTCATGACCTAGTCATCATATGGACAACTGACTAGGCATTCCTGCAACTCAAAATTTGTTTTTTTTAGTTGCTTCACAAAAAGAACAGAACGTGATTCTGGGAACATCTGAACTTGGATTTCAGTGAAACGAGTTGTGTTGGATTCAAAGCAATGAGATCTACGCTTTGGCATTGGTTTCAAGCTGATCCAAATTTTTTTAATTTTGAGCATTTTCTTGATCCATGGGATCATGGACAATAGTGGAGCGCTTGAGAAAAAGAACAAACATAGTTATGGACTTAAAATTTTCATAAAAACTTACAAATATTAAAAACCAAACTGCGATAATTAACAAACTACCATCCGAGTCTAAATGCAAGTTGTAAAGTGGCAAAACAATGCAATGATCTAGATTTTTGGTAGTTGTGGAATCGACACAATTTAGTAGCTTATGAAAATTTGGTTTCTGGTCTATTGGTGAAGAATTAATTGTGGAGAAGAGGTCTCAAGCTCAAAATTGGTTAGAAACACAATGAAGAAGGTATTGTGAAGAAGGTATTGCTTTCTAAACAGGTAAAAGTGCATTTAATTTTTCTTGAATTTGTTTATGGAATTTGTATTATTAGTACTATTTCTCAGTTCTTTTGTGTATATATCAGATGAAGAGAGACTAATCATCTCTCTCTCGATAGTCTTAAATTTTATTGAAGAAATTGCTAAGTTTTTGCAGATTCTGAGACTATGAAAGAAGATTTCTATATGGACAAGTATCTTTTAAAGACCAAGTTTCTTTCAGAAGAGCATGATCATTCAATGTTAAATCAGATTCATAACACCATTGCTACTAAACAAATACCAATTTTACCATTTCTATAAATTTTAAGCGTTCAGTCGATCCATAACTTTCCATCTCCCTACTACCAAAAACTCATTTCCCTTTGTAATCTTCATATTTTCCTACCTCATTTTCACTCACCCTTAACCTAGATAAAGTCATTCAGCTCTCTTATAGAGTTGAGTCACCCCATTTTCCATTTCTTTCATGTCAAAATAAACTTGATTCAATGCAATTTTTTCATCTATAGTCCTTCAAATTATTATTTCATACTCACATTGGATGATGGAGGATTCATTAAGGCCTCCCTTCTAACAAGTCTTGACCCATCGACTCTGACACATCATCTGGGATCAAGACTAGAGATCTTTCAAGTACCTTGAGGCTTTCATGCCTTAATAGAAAGTTATCTTGCCAATAAACAGTGGGAATACATCAATGTCCCATGTCTGTCAAATCTTCTAGGTGACTCGACTACGAAACATCTATTTGTACCTAGTAAGATGTACTTAGGCATCTTGACTCTCATTTACATCAATGGTGAGTAGTCTCATGTTGGTTACTGGAATTCATTAATGGTTAGTAATCCAACAATTTATTTTCTATGTTCAACATCGACATATTTATTCACATATATAAGAGTTATGCCACTGAGTGGGAACGAATGAAGACTTCATGATTTCAGTAGTTTGCAGCAGGACTCAATTCAGTAATTGTAGCAATAAAGATTCCAATCTCATCATCAATTCATACAACCAAGGGAAAGAAGAATCATATCATATTCTTTTACTTCACATTTTATGATCCAACGACACAAACACACTCTTGTATATACATATCTTGTCCACTTTCTAGGTAGGTGAAGGTATGTAATTTTCTAATTTTTAATCATGTAATTCCTTAAATGCTAGAATTGTGATTTTGGAAAATCCCTCACCACATTCATATTCCTTTTCTCATTTGCAAGGAAATTGAAAACACGTTAAGTTGGGGGGAAGGGATATTCATATTTCATGCCACATGTCACATTTCATTTCATCCTAACCAACATATTTTTCCCAAATCAACTATTATTGCATTTTTATTCCAAAATTTTATATGATTTGCAACGATCAATTGATGAGCACATCAAATAACTAACAGTCACTATGGGGCTTAAAAAGGAATTCTCAATGTTTTCAAGTATTTTGATGCAACAAAAATAGCAAAAGTATTGTTACACAAGAAGCAATACTCATAAAAGTTTGGTTGTCATACAAGAACCAACCATAAAATAATATGTTGCAATCAAATGTATTTCAAAGTACACTTTGCAAAAAGAAAAAAAAATGTCAAATGATATGATTATGTGAAGTTGAAATAGAATTAATACAAAGCCAAAGCTCATATAGAAGCAACACATCTCAAGACGATCAACTTATGATTAAGGGAATCAATGCAATAGTTTCATGAGGACATGCAATATCTTCAGTTAGGGGTTATGTTGAGTCTCCAAAATGTCATCCATTTTCACTTTCATTTCCATCATTTTACCCTCATTATGTAACTTTGTAACTCCATAACCCTACATTAGTAACCATTTTCATAATCATATGGGTTTATTATTATTATTTTCCAAATAATTGATTTTAAGTATTATATGTGAATTGGTGATTAAATGTTAGGAAATTAACATATTTTCATATATATCTAAAAGTGTTATGTTTTTTGTGATATTGTAGGAATACTTGGAGATTCTAGAAGGGTCCTACTTGGTCTTCCAACCACAAATTCGAATTTCAAATTCCAACTTATGAAGATTTGTGGAATGAATGTAGAATATGTGGATCATTAACTATGCACATTCAAAGGACAAGAATCATGGATGAGAGAATTTTGAGAGGATTTGCATCTTACATTTTTAGGAGATTGGTTGTAACTACAAGAGATAAAAGTGGATTTAGGGGATATCTAAGGATCTATATTAACTGAATAGTTATCTTCAATTTTTGTATAAATAGGATTGCACCCTTCATACAAAGGATTGTCAATTGTAACTAGTTAGTGTTGTTGTTAATTGGTAGATGCAAGTTAGAGGTTAGAGGTAGCTAGTGGCTAGTTTTTAGTTGGAGATTCCAAATTCCATCCAAGATGTGGTTTGTAAAGTGAGGAGAGATAATTGTTGTAATATCTAGTAACTTCATTTTATGAAATACATATTTCCACTTTGATCTCCAAGATGTGATAGTTGTTTAGCATTCTTGTTGAGGAATGGAGGGCCCCCATCAACTACAGTTTGCACACCTTTGTACATATTGGTAGCATAGTTTAGTTGTTTTATTTCATTTATTTTTAGCAAGTGTGTTTTTATTTTGATGCAAGTGTGTTTTTCCTTTCAGCAAGTGTGATTTCATTTCAACATGTGTGAGTGTGATTTCAATTCTGCAAGTGTGATTTCAATTTAGCAAGTGTGATTTCAATTATGCAAGTGTGGTGTGATTTCAATTATGCAAGTGGTGTAATTTCATTTATGCAAGTGTGATTTTTATTTTCAAGCAAGTATTATTTCCTTTATGCAAGTGTGATTTCAATTTCTTTATGTTTGGTTTGATTTGGATTTGATTGATTTAATTAACTTTGTAATTAGTTTTAATTGCATTAGATTAATCTATTATGATAAATAACCATCTAGTACATATAGTACTGGTATACCTCGTCAGTCCTACGAGCCCCAGGTTGACAATTAATGACATGGATTTAACTTACAATTAAATCACCCAACACATGACTCTTTACATTCCATGTGTGACCTTTAGAATTCCATTTTGTTAATTTTTGATAACACCAGATGTACTCTAGCCATGAAATTTGTTGGAGAGGCTAAGGCACATGAGATCTCTAAGGCCGAGAAATTGTTTGGAGAAATTCCACCTGGATGAAGAGATATTAAAATAATTAATATTTTTCATGAGTTCCTAAGTCTAAACTTAGGAAAATTAAAATATTAATGTGTATTAATATAATATGAGTGAGAAAGTTCAAAATAACGAGGATCAAGTCAGATCTAATTTTAGTGATTGATTAGGGACTTAATCTCGGTCGTTGAATCTTCAACAGGAAAAGTATAAGAGGAGGCTTGAGGGTTAGTTGGAGACACACCAAGAGAGATCAAGAATTCGATTTTCTGGGGCAAGGTTTGCTGAGGAAATCAAGTGAGTGATCAATTTTAGCAAGGGGTAGTTCGGAAAGGGATTTCGATCCAATGTTGAACAATACATATCAGAGGGGTAGCAGAGTGTCATAAGAGGAAGCGCAGAGCCTAGGAGGACTGACGCAAAGGCAGTAAGGGTTGACGCAGAGGCTAAGGAGGCCAGCGTGGAAGACGTAGAAGGCCAAAGAAGTTGACGAGGCCACAGAGGCTAACGCAGAGGACACTGAGAGCTTTAGAGGATGAACTAAGGTGATTGTGTGGGACAAACTAAGAGTTGATTGGTTGACGTAGATCCAGAGAGGGTGATGCAGTTCCAGAGGAGTGCGTGGAGAAGCTTTCACTGTCTAGCACAACAAACAGTCAGATTCACTCTAGGATTGTTCATCCTGTTTCTAGTTAGCCAGAATATCTGTCTGCAGATAAAGGTATTGCTGCCATGGATATTCTCTGAAGGGTGACCCATTTCTAGCACCCTAGTTGTATTCAGAAATCTTCTTAATAATAAAAACCTTATATATGTTGCATTGGTTTTCCCACATTGGCTTTTCCAGGAACGATTGTCCAAAAATAATGGTGTCCCTTATGTTATCTCATATTATTTCAGTTGTTAATCTGTATATTTGTGAAGGTTGCATTTGTGTTTACTTCAATGTTTATGTAAGTAAATAACTTGTTAATGAAAAAACAAGTAGGACATAGTAAACCAACAATTGCAGTAGGGGTTTTTGATGTGTTAAATTCATAATTTTTCACATGGTATCATAGTGATTGCAGATAATAGGAGACTGAAGGCACTAGCTGGGAAAATCTAAGAGTTTGCAATAGAGAAGCAGTTGTCCCAAGAGACATCGTTGTTCCAAAGATGAAGAGGCAAGAGGAGGAGTGATGCAGTGCTAAGAAGGTGATGCAAATGCTCATTTAGAGTCTGTGTCTAGATTTTGAGCCAGGAGAAAGGCCAACACAGAGGTAGAGGTGGGGTAGATCAGTCCTACGCAATGCTCGTTCATCTTTCTCATCCAGGAAGGATTGACATGAGACTAGGAGGAGCTGATCTAGCTCTCACTGTGATTGCACAAAGCTAGAAGGGCTCAGATTCTTCAGTTGTTAGGGCTAAGGGAGTTGTGCATATTGTGATTTGAGGAGGTGGTGGGACGTTGTTTCTATTTGTGCATAATAATGCCTAAGGAGATGGAACCAAGGTAGAGGGAAGCCAAGAGATCCAGATCCAAGTTGCAGCAGCAAAGGGGGATTGGAGAGGAGTGATTCGATAGTTGGTAGGAGGATTTCCAGGAGGGAAGTCAAGACTCAGAGGGAGTCTAGAAGAGGAGCAGAGATGGTAGTGAATGGATTGAGGGATCCTGACAGATTGGGCGGGGCTTCCAATTTTTTCATTTGGAAGGCTAGGTTCCTGGCAATCCTGGATAAACATCGCATCAAGGACTATGCGTTGAAAACCATAGTTGTTCCAGTTGACCCTAATGCTAATGAGAAGTATGAGGAGGTTGAGGCGAAGGTGAAATGCATGATCCTAGAAAAGGCCAAAGATCATGTCATACCACATATTACTGAAAAGAACACAACAAGGGAGATGTGAGAGGCGTTGACCACCTTATATCAAGGTTCTTCCATGCAGCGGAAGATGTTGTTTGAAAATCAGCTGAGGTCATATCAGATGCAGAAAGGAGAGGAGATAGATCACTTCCTCCTCAGGTTGCAAGGAATTTGTGACCATCTTACTTCTGTGGGATCTATGGTCAGGGTTGCTCTGAATGTAGTCTACGAAAATTGGGAGACATTTTTCCAAAGCATTTTGGGTAGAGCGACTCTCCCCGATTTGGAGGAGATGTGGGCAGCTTTTCGACAAGAAGAGATTAGGACATTAACTAAGGCTGGGAGTAGCAGTAAGGGAGTTCGAGTCAAGAAAGAGGAGGAGGAGAATGCATATCTAGCATCTTCAGGACAGTAGGGGGTTCAGAAGAGGAAGAATAAGGACATCTCCAAAGTCAAGTGCTTCAATTCTGGGGACTTGGGACATTATTCATCTCAATGCCCTAGGAAGAAAGCCAAGGGAGAAGCTTCTGACTCTAAGGTAGCTCCAGCAAAGGTGGAGAAGGACATTGAGACTAATGATAATTGTGCCATGAGTGCTCATGCGCCACTAGAGAAGAGGTGGGGAGACATGGAGTTGTAGTCATGAGGACTACATGCAACGGTAGGATCCATGAGGTGCCCAAACTCTTGGATCACATCTGGCTACGGGATCCCTTAATGATAGTAGCATGATGACAGGTGTCAGGTGGAGCAAGGTGTGATGGAGCGGCAAGGCAATGCTAGAGTGAAAAAGTTTGTAGCAGCGCAGTGGAGGTTGCAGTAGTGCGAGAGGCACAAAAGAGGTTGCAGCAACATAGTGGCGTCAGAGGGAGCACAAGATAGCATCAGAGGTAGCTTCAGCATCATGAGGCTTCCAGACTAACCAGGATGTCAGTATTTGGGTGAAGTTAGTTACTTAATTCTCGATAACTGAGTTATAGTGCAATAGTTAGTAGTGGCAGTGTTATGGGCAACATGATGTAGCATGTTTAGAGGGAGCTTCAGTACAAATGTAGTAGTGGTAGTGGAAGTGTCATGGGCAGTAGTACATGAAGCAACAGTGCCGGGGATGTGAGGTAGCAGGCCAAGCATCATCATAGGTATTGATGCAGAAGATCAGTGTGATGTTTCTATGGTGAAGCATTACTAGAGCACATTCCTCGCTAAGAGGGAGTGTTGATTTTTGGTAGCATAGGATGTGCTCTAGCCACGAAATTTGGTGGAGAGGCTAAGGCACATAGGATCTCCAAGGCCCATAAATAGTTTGGAAAAATTCCACCCAGATGAATAGATGTTAAAATAATTAATATTTTTAATGAGTTCCTAAGTCTAAACTTAGGAAAATTAAAATATTAATGTGTATTAATAAAATATGGGTGAGAAAGTTCTAAATAACAAGGATCAAGATAGATCTAATCTTATCCGTTGATTAGGGACTTAATCTCAGTTTTTGAATCATCAACAGGAAAATTATAAGAGGAGGTTTGAGGGTCAGTTGGAGACACACCAAGGGAGATCAAGAATTCGATTTTCTGGGGTAGGTTTTTTTGAGGAAATCGACTGAGTGATCAGTTGTAGTGAGGGACAATTTAGCAAGGGATTTCAATCCAAGGCTAAAGAATACATATTAGAGAGGAAGCTGAGTGTTGGAAGAGGTAGTGCAGAGCCTAGGAGGATTGATGTAGAGGCAGCAAGGGTTTACGCAGAGGCTAAGGAGGCCACTGCAGAGGATGCATAAGGGAAAAGAAGTTGACGCATAGGCCATAGAGGCTGACGCAGAGGATGCAGAGAGCTTCAAAGGTTGCATTGAGGTGATTTTGTGGGACAGACTGAGAGCTGATTGGATGACATAGAGCCAAAGAGGGTGATGTAGTTCTGAAGAGGGTGACACATTTCTAGAGGAGTCTGTGGAGTAACTTTCACTGTCCAGCACAAGGAACAATTAGAGTCATTGTAGGATTGTTCATCTGGTTGCTAATTGACTAGAATATCTGTCTCCAAATAGAGGTATTTCTTGCAAGGATATTCTCTAAAGGATGAGCCATTTCTGGCACCCTAGTTGTATTCAAAAATCTGCTTAATAATAAAACCCTCATATATGTTGCATCAGTTTTCCCGCATTGGGTTTTTCCAGGGATGATTGTCCAAAATAATGGTGTCCCTTATGTTGTCTCATTTTATTTCAGTTGTTGATTTGTATATTTGTCAAGGTTGAATTTATGTTTACTTCGATATTTATGTAAGTAAATAACTTGTTAATGAAAAGAACAAGTAGGAGATAGTAACCCAACAATTACAGTAGGGGTTTCTGATGTGTTAAATTCAGAAATATTCACACACTTTGCAATACATTTGAATACAATATACATGGTCAACAATAGTGATGTGGCATATGAAGACTCATGACATGACATAAAATGACACTACTGACATGGATTGTTTGATGATGGGGCAATGTCAAGTCATTGTTGTTGTTGAGTGTTGGATGTCGTTTTGAATATGCTTTCTCTTCACCTTCACATCGCTTGGTGATGCAAAATCTTCAATGATATTTTATCCTTGGATAGTGGTCAAAAACTTGTGTTCCTTTGCTTTCTCTTGATTGATCAACTTGTGATTTTAGCTACAAGAGAGCCTTTAGACATGCTTTCCTCCTAATTATCCTTTTCCACCATCTTTCCATGACATGATAATGTGCCTGTTCATGCAATTCACTCATGATGATATGAGATCAATCTGAATACCCCCTTATCTAAGATGATGCATTATAATCCAATAATTGAGCCTGGGACAAGTGATAGGTTGGGAAGAGGGACTTAGTGAATGCACAATGTGCAGTTCTAGTAGTCAAGGGAAAGAGATTGAGCTCTAAGACTTCGTAATGTGCATCTCAGGGAGGCCTAAAGGACAAGACTATGTAGTTTCTTGAGGTAGTGGGGTCAGGTTGAGGGAAAGGACCCAGGGAAATCTAACTTCACAATTTTGGATGTCAAGGGAGGTTGGGATTTTGTGCATTATGTAGTTCTAGTAGCCAAGGGAAGATCTTGAGGTTTGATTATACAATGTGCACAATTCAAGCCAAGTTGGGGGACATAATTGAACAATTTTGGAGGTCAAGGTTGGGATTTGGGCATAGGAATTGCGCAGTGCATCAGCCTTGGGGGATAGGGACTGTGCATTTGCATAGTATCAAGAAGCAAGGTCACAACTTAGAGGGTTGATACTATGTAATGTGTAGTTCAATTGGGGCCCGATAAAGCTAAGTTTCTCGATGGGGAAGATTTTCCGAAAATGGCTAAGTGTGGGATAGGTGATGAACTGTGATGAACCTTGACTGTGATCAAACACTTGGCATACTTTGACGACATGAAAACATAGATCATTCGAACACATGAACAAAGAATTTCCATCCTTATGACTACCTTTCAACAATATACGACAAGTGTGACACTTAAGATATACTTAAGGACAACTGTGACGACACTTGTGCAGCAGTGCACAAGACTTTATGCATGGGTGCAATAGATGTTTACATGGTTAGAAAAAAATCATATACATAAACGCCGACCTTTGAAACCATTGAAATAGGCTTGAAAACATTTCATGATAGTCAAACATGACAAAAGATGACAGTTAACCTAACATGCAAAAGGGACTAAAGCACTGTAAGAAATATCATGAAATGAGCTCAAGTGTTTGCAACAAAAAAGTAAAAGACCAAGGAAGGCTCTAAAATTGAGTGTAAGCCAAAATTTTGGAGGGTGTTGCAGCAGCTACAACATATTTAGTGGTATAAGAGCAATTTGATCATTCTCTGTCTTTCTATGCATGTACCCAATGATGTCGAGGTATAAGGAGTTAAGGCTTGAATTGGTTAGACCTTTGCAAGACCATCCTCACTGACCATGATGGCCCCCCATGGCGGAAGAAAAGAAAGACGAGGGAGTAGGAGATCCTTTCAAAATATTTCTCAAAGAAGCCCTCAATCGACAAAGGAATGCGATGATGAACAACTTTTCCCAAATCCTTTGGTGGATGCCCATAGCTGATGCATCTTCATCTAAAACTCACTCTGGAAGTGCCACTCCCTTTAAGGTACAATTCAACTTTGACATTCCCACATTTGAAGGATAGATAGATGCAAATGCAGTAGATAAATGGTTAAATATGTTGGAAGGATTTTTTTTGGTTCATGATTTTTCCAACAGGGAAAAGATTACTTTTGTACTCAAATTCTTCCCCCACATCAAGGACTAGTGGGAAACCTACCGTGAGTGGAACGACAAGAGGGGAACCCTCATTGTTCTCGGTCGCACCAACTTTGAAATATTTTTGAGACACCATCAAGGAACAATACTACCTTGTTAGGAGCTATGACAACAAGTGCGTAAAATGGACTACGTTGCAGTAGAAGAGGGATCAAATTGTGAATGAGCTAACAAATATTTTCCATACCCTCCACACAAAGTTGGGTATCAAACATTTTGAGAAACATTTGGTGCTCAAGTACTACAGTTTTTTGTACAAATATATTCAAGAGGATATGGATTTCCTAGACATATCCTCACTTGGTGCAATATACCGATATGCTGCCAAGATTGAGCAGAAATTCAAGTAGAAGAAGCAAGACTTTGGATTTGTGAACCCAAAGTAGAGAAAATGCACCCCCAAGCCATAGAGAAAAGGGCAGAGCCCTACCGCAACCCCCTAAGGCAACTCCTCGAAGCACAATCCAAGGGTGATGGGAAGGAAAAGAAGGATACTAACAAGTGGTGTGAATTCCATAAAACTCCCACTCATAACACAAATCTCTGCTGCTAATGGTGTTATACGTACTGCTTTATGAAAATAAGAATATCATTTTGTTGCTGTTGGACTTGGAACTGGTAGCTTAGCTCCTTTAGCTGCTAGTGGTGGTGCTTAAATGGACGCTTCCACAGGTACTTCAACTGGATCAAAGACTGATGCTAGTTATCGATCTTGAACTGCTTCTTCTGCTGCTGGATATGCTACCGTATATGTATGTTACGGGGTCACAAAAAGTAAGCATTGGTGGCCAATCTGAGAGACTCAGATACGGATGCATGCTCCGATTTTAAGATGGAACCTGAATGTTGGGTTGTGTTATATTCTTTCCACATAGTTAACAGGGGGTTTGAGGGGTACCTGTAACCCCACTTTATGGGGTC
>APFE031345004.1:31453-49919 GCA_000404065.3 Pinus taeda | reverse complement strand
CATGGTATTGGATGCTTCGAAATGTATAAATATGTATTGTAACATTGAAAAGATATAATGAAAAATCAAGCTGGTAGTCTCGGTTTTGAGATCCAGTGGGAAATCTCTGTGTATATGTGTTTTATGTGTTATGCTCTCGCATTTTTATTTTTTCCTATGATTTAGAATTCGTATGATTGAGAGTGAAGAGGGAATTACAGCGGATTTGTTGTAGGTTGTATCTCTTTAGTTTGCTAAATAATATAAAAGGAAGGATTGGCTATTTCTCTGTGGATGTAGCCCAAACTGGGAACCACGTATATCTGTGTCTCTCTTGTTTTATGTGTTTATATTTTTACAATATTTTATGTGTTCCATTGCTCTATAATATATAATTTTCTAATAGGAGTCCATTTATGCATGTGTGATTGCTAAAATTTAGTAATCTAGTTCAGATATTTTCAGTTGTATTCAATTAATTGGCCTCTAACTATTGTTGGAGTCAGTTGAAGGTTAGTGGTGCAGTGGGACAATAGTCTAACTCAAAGATTTGTTAGTTAACTGATCAATCAGCCCAAAATAGCTAGTGTATGAAAGGAATTTGAATTCCTTTGTTGAAGTGGAGATGACAAGGCAGTGTAACATTAGTTGTAGTCTAGTCTTAAGTGTACAGGCATTGCATGCAATCAATGATCAATCCTTGGGAATTGCACAATCATTTTGGATGAAATTACTAAATAATAGGGGCTAATTTCCTCACAAATTACACAAGGAAATAGGGGCCTTGGTGAGAAAAGAATTTGGTAAGTGTTGGCCATAGTTGTTCATTGAGAAGAGAGAAAAATTATTCTTTTGCAGGTTGAGCTAAGAGTTGGAGCTAGTAATTGTAATAGATTCTCTATTCATCTGATTAATGCAAAGATACTTGAGGGGTTTTTCCCATTTGGGTTCCCTATAAATCACTGTGTATTTGTGGTTTTTCTTACTGCATGTCTATCCAATGTTGTTCTAAATTGTGAATTGCATTCCATAGATTAGTACAGTAGAATTGTGTCCCTTAATTTTAGATTAAATTTCTTGAGCAGTCGCAATTCTATAAAATTTATACATGGTATCAAAGCTTCAAACTTCATATTAGAACCATTATTTCAAACTTTTCTCTCACAATTTCAAACTTGTAGTCTTCTTGCAACAGTTTTTCTTCAGGAATGGAAAAATGTCATTCAATGGTATGAGATTAGTGACGGGCCTCTAAATTAGACATAAATAAACATAAATTAAGGCCCATCTACCCATCCTTCAACAATTAAACCTCTCTTTTTTCATTAGATAATGTATTTTTAACTTTAATATGTTCATCAAGAATGTTTATTAATAATTGCATATTTGTGCCTAATATTATTTATTTTTGTCGAATATTATGAAAATATTGGGTAGATTATGAAGATTTGGAGGAAGAGATAATTTAGGGAATTTCTCCCTACTACAGGATGATCAATGTTAAATAATAAATCAACAATATATTATGGAATTATGGCACAGATTTTGGAACTCCAATGATTGAGAAAATCTAGGAATGTGTTCCCTATCATTTAATGCAGATTCCTAGCATTGGGAACCAAATCCATTAATCAAGGGATTTTGGTGGGGAAAGCTTCCTCCTTTCATTTGGAATGATTCCTAATCATTTTTTATAAGTACCAAGTCAAATTTTACTCTAGGGGTAGATTTTTGTTAGTCTTCTTGTGGAGAGAACTCATATTTTTGCAACTCCATTGTATTTTCTTGCAGGGATGTAATTGTATTGATGAAAATAATGAAGATTAGTGTTATTTTCACCTTCTAAATCTTGTTCTCCTCCATAGGACTCTAATTTTCCTTGGGCTTGGCCATCCCAAGAGCCTCAAATCCCTTTTTGTATCATTTTCTTTCCTTCTTTTCACTTCTTATTCACATGCATCTCTTGTTTTTGTTTCTTTCTATTTCTGCATTTAGTATTAATTATTTCTTGTTGTAGGATTGGGTTAAATGGTTGATGTAGGTTCTTTTGAAGGATAAAAAGCATCATTTCATCCTTGGAAAAAATTTGTAAGGTCATAGTAATCATTGAGCTACTTGGATTAGTCTTCTTATTCCCAAATCTAGATTTCTGGAACTCCTTTGTAGCAAAGAACAATAGATTTTTGCTATTTTTTTTTAGAGCATGATAACGAGCTTCAATCGAGTTGGTTCCACTTGAATTAGATCAAAAAAACATTCTATTTAACAAAAAAATTTACCCCATTGAATTTTCACTTGATTAGGTTAGGCATTTGATAGATTTACTAGCTCACTAGTTCTCGAATATCTAGATTTTAGACTAGTAATTTTCAGTTATTTAATAAATATTTCCCATGTATAGATGAATTTATGTATAGATATAGACAAGAATGTGTGTTTGTGTAGGAAATTATACATTGCAAGGAAACCTCATCTCGTTCTCCTCATCCACCCATGTCGCCAAAATCCACTAAAATCTCAATTCGAATTCTTGTTTTATAAGCAAAAATTGTCATTTCCATTGAGCAAATCCAACCATCTTGAAGCCCTTGCTTGAGTTCTGGGTAGTGTCCACTACCTCAATTCCTTATTCTTCCATTATCCACCTTTCCCAAACTTCATTCCACCTTCTAGACCACTTCCTAACCTTTCAGCCTATTCCTATAGTAAAATAGGGGATCATGTAGGACAACTAGTACATCTTGTAGACATCGTGTAGGAAATCCTGTAGTAGCTTGTTTTGAGCCCAAATTGAGAAAATCATCACTGATGCTAGGATTAGGCCCCTACTTGGCCTCCATGCCATCAAGACCATTGTAACCCTCTTCCTCCATACCTATCTCCTCTTCCAAAGAACAAGGAAAGATTAGCCTTTTGCATTTATAAAAAAAAAGAGTTTTTATATTCACACATGCACATAGCAGTTAATACTCCCTAGATCAGAATCCATGCTCAGTTATTTTAAATCATCACATGTGATAAATAGGGTTAAGCCAAGTTTTTTTTACATTTAGTTCATGATCTTTATGCAATTAGAATATGTTTCTTTCCTTGTACTTTATTTCTTGCAATAGGTTAAAGTTTCCATTTCAAACATTTCATTTTTTGCAATTAGTTTAGGATTTGATTTCAATACATGCGCTCCATTACATCATGATAGCAAAGGAATGACACATTGTATGTTGCACATATAGTGTCAATACCTCTTAAGTTTGTATGAACTCCGGGTTGATAATTAAAGTCGGTAGCCTTGGGAGTTGCGGCATTTTGTTGCAATACCGAGGCTCATCACTTTTTGGTGCCATTATCGGGGAGGTGTCAAAGTATGCATTGTTTCCTTCCCTAGTTGATTCATTTCTTTTACTTTCTACAAAAAAAAAATTATTTTCATTAGTCATATTTAATTTCAAAAATAGAAAAGTGCATTGCATTAGTGTTTTCATTCAATCATAAAAACAAAAAAATTCTCCAACACCAACCCACCCCCCCATTTGATCATGTGGTGTTGGGTAGTAGAAGCCCCACGCAATGGTCATGGGGCACAAAGCCTGAAATTTTGGGTAAAGATAAGGTAGAGACTCCGCGAGATGCATGCAGTGCAATTTTTAATAAGTGGAGTCAAAGAGGTAGTCCGCCCAAAAATAATGTAAAGAAATGTAAATGAGTCGGCCCACCCATGGATTGTGGTCCATGGAAATGTATAAATAGAGTGAGGCTTTATGGGTAGAGGTAGCTTAGTTTCGGTATGATCTTGGATCTAAATTGTAATGGGTTTTTGAGGAGAAAAGTTTGAAAGCATCTGTAAGTCTGAGTCAAGGGTATTGGGGAAGGGATAGAGGCTCTACAATTGTGTGTGCAGAGGCGTGGAAGAGTCCGCAACTGTGTGCACAGACCCCTGTAGCTGAGTGCGCAGGGCAGATTTGGATGTATTGGTGATAAAGTGGAAATAAAGATAAGTTGCTTCTATGATTTTGTGTTAAATCTGAATTATCGCGGATCTAGCTTTTTGTATGGTTAAAATAAGTTTGATCTATGCACATATGCTTATGTTATGAATATATGTGAATCTAAGTCTATTCTAAGTGCATGAACTAGTTAATTCTGATAAATGTTTGCTTAAAGACCCCAATAAGTAGATTGAATACATAAACAACAATAATAAGCAGTAAGGATTATTCTGAGTTCGAATCTACGCGAAACAAGGTAGCACGAAGCTGCAGAATGGCGTGTGAACCCTCCAAACCACATCTAGACATCCCTAGGGTGTGGAAACCTAGTTCCAGCACCCTCCCTTGCTACCTCGGGTGAGACCTCAGTCCGCACTCCGCAGGCTGTTGCCGAAAGGGTTGGTAGCTGCGGGATTTTTTTGGCTAAATAATTTTTCCGAACCTGGGTTAGGCCCATATAAGCCAACAAATGGTTCCGTTGCCGGGACCAGGATCGGCCTAAGGGGTGTCTAATGTTGGAACACTGGAACCCTACAAAGAAAGAGATTAAAGAGTGGTGGGATCTAAAACTCCACAAGTTCACAGTTTAGGAAAATAGAAATCCATGGATATCAAAGGAAGATTGGTTGGACCGCTATATATACACAGATATTCACGAAGTCTTCTTCGCGAAATTTCTAGTAGATCTATACGAGTGGATTGCGAGGTTAGCTGATAATGTGGGAAGGTGCAGATTAGATCAGCCTATTGTGTGGACTCCAAAACTGGTGTGCGGGCTAGAAGCCACCAAAGATAAAATCACATCTGTCGTAGATCATTGGTTGGATCGAGTGATAGGAGGATTTATCACTCAGTTCGCGATAGATACAACTGTTAGCTATAGTGAAGCAGAAAGGTGATTTCTTGAAGGACTATGGGGTAAGTATATCAAATCATTGAATACTTGGATTAAGATGTTGTTGTGTGAAAAACAGATTATGCATGTTTATTGATGTTTGGAGTAACGTGGAGCAGAAGAGGTTACCGCGGAACGGGAGGGGTAGACAATAGTCCTTTGGCTTCTATTTCACGAGAAAGCGAGGAAGAGCTCACAAGGTTCTCACCAAGAAGTGCAGTCCGGTTGATCATGGAATGCTTCCCACTGATACCACCTTTGTCCACACCACCACCCACTTCACCTATATCAAATCTGTCCACTCCAACACCAATCCCACCTCCAACCCCACCCCCACCAAAAGTCAGGATGGTGAGCGCAGTCTAGCTGCCAACATTTAAGGGTATAAGAAATGAGGAATCATGCTAGTTCTGATTTGTGATAAAGTCTGTATGGGACGCTCAGGGCATCACAGATGATAACATCAAGAAGGCTGCCTTAGTTAGCGCGTTACAGGATCGCGCATTGACCTGGTACATGAAATATTCAAATGATCATCCAAATGAAGGAATAGCAGCAATCCAGGAGGCGCTAAACAAGGAATTTGGGCAACCAAAGTTAGAAGCACAGTCGGTTATTGGGTTCAAGGAAATTGTAATGTTGCCTGGTGAAACCCCATGGGATTTGGATCAGAGGTTGAAAAGCACAATCCATGAGGCCAATATGACACTGTTGAATGCATAGCACCACGCTTGGTTTGTCGCATCATTAACACGATATTTAAGATCGGCTTTGTCGCAACAAAAGATCTCAACCCGAGTTGAAGCACTGGAGGTAGCAATGCGGTTGCACGAAACCCCAATATAGGATCCAGGGTTAGGAATACAACAAATCCAAGTGCAAATACAAAACTTATGTGTAGAGATGCGAAGCTTGAAACAAGGCTAGGCACCTAGGACGGAGATACAGTAAGAAGAGGGGTGTATCAAATGTAAGGGACAAGGCCACGATAAGGACCACTATCCGATCTTTGCGAACTATGTGGCAGGAGGGGGACCAATAGCGTTGCGACCAGAGGTATAAGCTAGGCGAAGCGTGGTGCCCGCACTCTAGTGCGCAATCTATCAAGTGGGAGGAAAGCATGCCACAGACAATTGTCATCTATTGCCAAACTGAAGACAACCCTGTCCTCAACAATTATTTTGTAACTTCTGCAAAACCGTGGGCCACAATGAAAGAAATCATCGTAGTTACGAAATTTTGATGGATCGAAAACTTGCCTATAGGATGCACATGGAGGCGCGTGGCCAGGATCCCACCGCACCACTCACATGGGGAGGATACCAAGGATGTGGATGAGGCTATGGGGGATGGGGCCTAGATGGGGTCGAGGACAATTAATTTGCTATAATTGTGCAGGGACAGGGCATTACACATGGGATTGCATGAACCCGACCAAAGCCTATTGTCCTTACTGTTACCGATTTGACCATGAAGCAGTCGATTTCCCCACACTGATTGCTCAGATGCGGGAAAAGGGGGTGCTTCCGGCTAACCCCACTCAGAACATCCAAATGATGAATTTTGAACCTCGCGCGGAGGATTCTATCGTAAATATGATGCTTCGAAGTGGCGCCACCATCGGAGAAGAGAAGGGGAAGCAGCCCAAGGCAGACGCCTAGGTCCATAAGCCCCCCCCCAAGACAACCAAACTTTGACTTGGAGCGTACGAAGGAAACCTTTATACGAGCCAAGAAGAACTTCGCGGAAGCTTCTACGTCAAACAGTAAGGATCAAATCAGATCAAAGAAGGATACTTCTATGCTAATAACGTTCTTGGAAACTTGCATGAACTTCCTCAGGGATGTTAAAGTGGTAAAGGGGTTGCAAGAATTGATAGCTCGATGCGTGGGAGTGGACGAACCATGAATGGTCTGAAAAGTAGGCAATCATGCTTTGTGCACTGGGCGGGAAATGTGACTGGCTGTCCAGATCAGAGACTATGAGATGGACCAGGTCATTTTAGATTTGGGGTCCGACGCAAATGTCCTACCAAAGTAGACTTGGGAATGCATGGGCAGGCCTCCACTACAATAGTCTTCGATTCAATTATGGATGGCTAACCAACAAAAGATTCTGCCCATGGGAAGACTGCACAGGGTTATAGTAGACATCAATGGTGGCAACACCCAAACTGATTTTGAGGTCATAGAAATTGTGGATGATAGTAACCCATATCCTGTACTATTAGGGATAGACTGGGCAATGGATATGAATGGAGTCATCAACCTCAAGAAATTAAAAATGATATTCGAAAAGAAATATCTCCGCATAGTGGTCCCGTTGGTGAGTTGGACTGTATCTACCAGATTATAGTGCAAGATCAAGATTGTGTGATTCCAACAGTGGACGGTAGACTCTCATGGGACAATGATATCTCTTGCACATTGAACTCAGATGAAGAGATTGAATGATGGCAAAAAAACCGGCTGCATGAAGTAACCACACTCAATTGTAATAGAATGGTGACAATAGGGGCAGAAGAATAGCCACAGGTATCCACGAAGGCATCCTACACAACCACTGCTTCAAAAAAGGGTGTAGCTCTGAAGATGCGCAGGAAAGGGCATAGATGTTGAAGGCAAGTGTGTGCATGACTGGAAGAACGAAATGAAGTAAGCGTTCCTCGCCACCATAAGCTACAGGTGTATGAGGTTCCAGCATCCAACCAGCTTAGAATTAGTAGCTAAAGCCGCCCCAAAAAACTAGTGCACCAGTGACCGGAACCAAGGTTAGCAAGGGATTAGGGAAGTTGCAAATACCATGGGTTCGTTGGGCCTATAATAGACGTAATAAGGGAGCTCAAAAATGACAGAGTAGCCGCCAACCTCATAAACTGTGGTTACAACCAAGGAAGCAAAATGCGCTAAGAAGGGACAGATCTAGCAGAGTAGCCCAGGAACGAGTTGCGACCCTGCTATCATGGCTGCGCCCACATTCATGAAAGAACATAACCCCCCGACTGGCTACCTAGATGTGTGAGAGGTGCTCGTAGGCTGGGGTAGTAGGGAAGCTCCGAACTCACACTAGAGGTGTGAGCACCTGACTAGCAGTAGGAACTACAGTCTCAGTTCCTCGAGCAGTTGAAAGAAGGTGTGGGACTATAAACCAGTCTGTGGAAAACTAGTAGCAAAAGGATTCTTTACCAAGTAAAGCAGTCCACAAGATCGTAGCTCTGCCCCACGGATGGTGCTACCACAAGGAAAAGTCAAAATATGGCTGTTAGCAACATTGGTCCTGACAGGAAGGTTAGCTTACGTCAGAGAGGAGTGGGAAGCGGGACATTAAGACGAAAGTTCCGAACGAGATACACAAAGATCTGCCGACTTGATGCCACTAATAAACTAAAAATGGAGGGAAGGGATTTTTTCAAATCTCATAATTTGTGGTCAGCACTAGACTTTTGGTGCTTTGAACCAACAAAAAGTAGCGAGTACACAGCTACCAAGCACCCCATGAGTACCATGGTAAGAACTCGAGCACAGGTCACAGAGGAAATGCAAGTGAATCAGGAAGAGCCCGAGGACGTGACTCAGGCTCCCAAAGTTCCTAAGTCTCCACATACCCCGCAACCCAGGAAGAACAAACAGAAGGTAGAAACAGTCCGGGCCTCACCAAGATTCAACAAACGCTCGGTAGTTGACAAAGGCAAAGCAATCACCACCGAACCCGCTAAGGAGGATGATGACTTGCAAGCCCTCATTGATCAAATTGACACACAGGCGAAGGAAGAAGAAGTTTCGTTCCAACTTCCGTTGTTACCCCCGTATCTTTCTCCGTGGACTGGGATGACCAAGATATTGAGAGACATGGATGCTGCAAAGACTACACTCCAAATCCCACTTCTTTTGGATGAAATAAGGTTCGAAGGGTTGCTGATGGGGTGCGTTCCAAGCATCAAATTTGAAGATTGGGACCTTGCAGATAGAGACAAGTTCCCCAAACTGGCCGAGGACAAGTTATTGCCACAGAAGTGGTTACTAGGTGTGGAGAGGGCGGGAATACTAAATCTCAAGTGGATACCTCAATATCACCACACGACCATCACCATATTTGTGACCTGACAACTGCTATGTCTCATACATGATGGATATCTATGGTTGGAAGAGTCAATCCCAATCACAGCTGACCTAATCCACCAAATTACGCACCTACCACATAAAAGGAATAACCCTGCAGATATAGCAGGAACCAGTAGCGAGGGAGGCCTTGCCAAAACAGTGAAGGTGAAATACCATCTGGATAAAGGAAAGTGGGGGTATGTCATAGCAAGCATCAACGACTGCGTGGCTCGAGTCACCACTCAGCTACTAGCTAGTAAACTCATGAGAAAATGTCACGCGGATGAGATGCCGACCCCTGTCATTGAATTGGCAGGGCAGTGCCTCAAGGGGGTTCAATTCAATTTAGCACATTTTTTATGCGACGAATTTATGACCAATTGTCAAGAAGAACAAGACAAAGGTAAGACATTTCATTACACATGGTTTCTTTTATCAATCCTTCTGGTTATAGATGAATTTCCATAGGAGAGCGAGTTTCCCAACCTTGAGGATAGCCTACATGAAGTCGTGCGGTATATTTCACTTTGGGCTACAAAGGACGTAGCCAGGTTTTCCGTGATCCGAGCGTTTTGGACCTCCATGGAAGGAAAGATACATACATGGATTGATCGAAGACTAGGCATGTCCCCCAAAATCTACAATAATTTTCAAAGCACATCCGAGTTCAAAGTAGACATGCATCACATGTATATCCATGCGCAAAAGGATCCAGAGTGATCATGGGTCACACTTTTGTTCATTGCAATAGATGATTCCATTTACGTGTTATTAGTAGCATGGCCTCTGGAATGGCGCACCCCAGACAAAGTCATTCTTAACAGGCTGGCAACACAACAATAGAAGAAGTAACACTAGCAGCAACTCACTCAACTGGTAGAAAAGACACGTCAGGAACAACAAGTCGCTTTGCAGTAGGAGGCTACCACAAGCCTGACAATAGAAGAGAACCAAGCAGATCATGGAATGGACTTGGAACTAGACCCACAACAGGAAGAGGAGACACAGGACCACCTCAAGTGGTCATGCACCAAGGAATCACTGACTGCCCAAAAAGAGTCCAAAACAGTGAAGGCTCTGGAAAAAGAATTCATAGATAGTAGCCAACCCGCAAGCAATGTTCCCACCAGAGAGTTGCCCGAGCTAATCACCAAACAGACAACTGTGTTGAGGGAGATCAAAGCGTAGTTGCAGGCATTACAGGATTGACCCCCAGGCTGGGTCACCCGACAGCTACCTGAAGATACACGGACCGCCAAGTAGATGGTCAACAAGCACATGCTACACACCCTACCATTGCTAGCAGGAGTTGTCCTAGTCATAGCCACAGGAAATGAATGTAGTTGGGAATTAAATCTAGCCTCTCTGTCTAGAGAAGTACTATACCTATTGCAAGAGGGAGTAACTCAGGAGTTTCGAGCCAGGGAAGGTTGCGCTTTCCACATCTTGATAGAGCAGAAGGCAAAGTTAGAACAAGTCACTCTCCAACATGATGACTTGGCCACACGATATTGGGAAGTAGAACAAGTGGTGATGGAGGCGTTTAGCATGGTATTAGAGCTAGCCATCCCTAAGGACCTCCCACCAGCTACCAAGATTCAGCTCATGGCAACCAGCTTTCGCACGGCCCAAGTGGAGGGCGCAAGAGCCCAGGAGGAAATAACGTTACAACTTGCAGAGCTCTGTCTCAAGGCCGAACCACCCACACCCTTGGCTGAACAGGAATGCTGCCGCAGTGAAATTCTAGCCAGATTGGAAACAATGAGGAGTGTTGTTCACGAATGCTTGGGACTACTAGATTAGTTTCTCCAGATACTCACATCCCTCTAGGAGGACCCAACCATATAGCAAGTGGAAACCGAGGCGCACGAGTTACAACAGGCCTATGACACCACTTGCAGGGCTGCACAGACGATCACTATCACACAGCGGTTGGCCAAAATGAAGGAGGCCCATGCACTGAAGACCTAAGTTGACGCGGTGCGGCAACAGGAAGCAGTACTCAAAGAACGTATCTAGCCTTGGCTCAATGAAGCATTTAGCACATCTACAACTATTGAAGGCAAGGTAGTGCATATGCAGGCAGTGTGTGAAACCAAGCAAGCAACTGCAAGTGATAGGGATGCATCAGCAGCTCATTTGGAAAAGGTACAGAGGCTCGCAGTCGAATTTGTTGCAGGGACAGGCGATATGCAGAAGTTGTTGACCGACCTCTGTGCAAATATTCCCACACTAGCTGGGTGACTCAGGATGAGTCACAATGATTGTGTTGGGTAGCAGAAGCCCCGCGCAATGGTCATGGGGCACAAAGCCCAAAAATTTGGGTAAAGATAAGGTAGAGACTCCGTGAGATGCACGGAGCGCAATTTTTAATAAATGGAGTCAAAGGGGTACTCCGCCCAAAAATAATGTAAAGAAATTTAAATGAGTTGACCCGCCCATGGATCGTGGTCCATGGAAATGTATAAATAGAGCGAGGCTCGATGGGTAGAGGTAGCTTAGTTTCGGTATGATCTTGGATCTGATGAGGAGAAAAGTTTGAAAGCATCTGTAAGTCTGAGTCGAGTGTATTGGGGAAGGGATAGAGGCTTTGCAACTATGTGCATAGAGGCCTGGAAGAGTCTACAACTGTGTGTGTACCCTTGCAGTTGAGTGTGCAGGGCGGATCTAGATGTATTGGTGATAAAGTAGAAACAAAGATAAGTTGTTTTTGTGATTTTGTGTTAAATCTAAATTATCGCAGATCTAGCTTTTTGTATGGTTAAAATAATGGTTTGATCTATGCGCATATGCTTATCTTATGAATGTATGTGAATCTGAGTCTATTCTAAGTGCGCGAACTGGTTAAGTCTGATAAATGTTTGCTTAAAGACCCCAATAAGTAGATTGAATACATAAACAATGCAATAATGGGCAGTAAGGATTATTCTGAGTTTGGATCTGCGCAAAACAAGGCAGCGCAAAGCTACAAAGCTGTGCGCGAACCCTCCAGACCACATCTAGACATCCCTAAGGTGTGGAAACTTGGTTTCAGCACCCTCCCCTGCTACCTCAGGAGAGACCTCAGTCTCTGCTCCACGGGTTGTTGCCGAAAGGGTCGTAGCTGCGGGATTTGTTTGGCTAAATATTTTTTCCGAACTTGGGTCAGGCCCATATAAGCCAACATGTGGTGCAGTAAGAGTCACATCACCATCCACTTTTGCAGGTAGAAGAAGAAGATATGGCGAAGAATGTAGAAGAAATGGATGGAGATGATGACAATGAGGAAGATCCTCTCGGATTTCCTATTAAAGATATCGATGGTAGTGTGCACATGAAGAACATTCTTCCATTGTTTCTTCCAAAATTTCATGGTCTAAAGTCAGAGGATCCGAAAACCTTTCTCTTTGAATTTGAAATAATTTGTAGATCTTATGGTTACTTATTAAAAACTCAAAAATTGAGATTTTTCTGGCAACAATGAAGGATAGAGCTCTTAAATGGTTCATGAGTTTAGGGACTAATTCAATAAGATCATGGAATAATATGCAAAAGGTATTTTTAGAAAAATATAAAGATCACGGTCTTAAAAAAGAAATAATTAGAATGAATAAAAAGGAAGATGAGAGTCTAGAGGATCTAATAGAGAGGTTCATGTACAATGTTAAGAGGGAAAAATTACATCATTTAGGATCCGACACACTAAAATCCCTCTTACTTAGAACAATTAGATATGAATGGATTAATCTCCTTGATCTCATGAGTAGAGGTGATGTACACCAATTATCATTTGAAGAAATTTTTGAAACATGCAAACACATATCATGAGGAAGGGCAAGAGTAAGTAAATCAGCATCAAGATCGGTAAGTCAAGCTAAACCTGGAAATTTGTTTGATGATTTTAAAATAGAAATTCTTAGCAATCTAACCAAGCAAATATAAATGTTAAGAATGCAAGATGAATAAAAAGAAGATGGTAATATTTGTGTTATCCATGCAGAATCACATGATGTTAAAAATTTTCCATTATTACCAAGGTTGAAGGAAGTTTACCAAGAGGACAATGGAGCAAGTCAATAATCAAAGAAACTCTCTTATGTAGCTCCAAGAGGACCATGGTAGCCTAGTCAACCTAGTATGATGCAAGAGCCTAATTCAAAATTTCAAGGTTATGCATATCCACTTCAAAGTAATTGGAACACACCCTTTCCTTGGCAACATTGGCCATATCAACACCAAAACCAATCTTGGCAACAAGATTTGCAAGGAAATTATGGGAGCCACCCAAAATATCCTCAATATCCTCCATTCCCAAATCCATGTTATCCTTACCATTCACCTGCACCACAACCACAACCCTAATCACATCCATCTCAAATATCCACTCCCACTCAACTACCTGTACCACCATTTCCAAACCCACACATTGAAGTAGTTCAGCCCACTTACAATACTGAGGTACAACACTTCCAAAAATATCCTCTTGAGCTAAATGTTATTTACCATAGCTTAGGAAGAGTATTGCAAAAAAGAGATTCTCTTGATATCATTGAGTGACCACATCCAGAAGAAGAAGATTCAAATGAGAATACCAAAGGATCATGGGCTGCATTTGATGAAGAGCAGACAACAAAATTAGAGATCAAGAAAGCTCCCTCATGGTTACCATCAAATCCTCCATGTATTCAAGAGAACAATCAACAAAAAGAGGAAGATTTGAAGGTCATGCTAGAAGAAGAAATGAAGATTGATCTAGATAAGAAATCAAACCAAGGGCATGAAAGTTATATTGAGGTTTGGTTCCAGACAGTCACTAAGTTGCAGCAACACTCTCTTCTTCAACTTTTCTTGATATCATCAAAGTCAAATCATTTGATCTCTCAAATTAAGGTACATGTCAAAGCATACATTTCAAGCCTACACATCAGTTTGTCTGTCATATTGATGTGCACATGGCTCCATTGGAAGTATTCTTATACTTGAAATTTATTTTGTTTTCCAAGTAGAATAGGGTAGAAAAAATTTAAAAAATAAAAATCTTAGGTGAAAACCTCCTTTGAGGCACCTAAGATTGGATTATTGACTGAAAACTTCCATGAGGCGGTCAATGGGTTGGAAAAATAGAGAAAAAGAGAGGAAAAAGAAAATATCCTAAGTTAAAACCTCCTTTGAGGCACCTAGGCAGACCTACTAGTTGAAAACCTCATTGAGGCGGCTAGCAGACCTAGAAGAAAAAAAAGGAAAAAATAAAAAATATTTTCTCCATGTATCTCTTTGATGAATGTAGGTGCTCTCCAACAGCTGCAAGCAACAAAAACAAGTTGGTACCAAAAAAATAAAAATAAAAAAAATTGGTCAAGCCTAGTCAAAAGAAGTCAAATTTGGACTTTCTCCTCCTTTGCTCAAATGCTCCAACAAGTCCAAGGCCATGCCAATCCATCACCCTCATCTACTTCCACCATCCACCCATCATTTTCAACATTTTCCCATTCAGTTTGATTGTTGTCCTAAAAAATTACAGGAATGCTCTGTTTTACTACAAGAAACAGAAATACATAGAGCAGAAAACTATTTTTCCATATCTTGTAAACCATGCATCCATTTGCCAAGATGTTTCAGGGGGAGATGCATGTGGATGATAGTAACATGCTCAAGCTTCTTCAACAAATTTTGGTAAATAGTTTTCGAAAAATTGGCCTCCATCACCTACAAGAATTTTTTTTATATTAGTGCATCCATTTAAAAAGTTGTTTCATGGGGAGATGCATATGGATGATGGCAACATGCCCAAGCAATTTCAACAAATTCCAATGCACGGTTTCCAAGAAATTGACCTCCATCACCTTCAACTATTTTTAATTTTTCTCGAGATTCGTGCATCTATTGGCCAATATTGTTTTATGGATAGGTGCATACTGATGATGGAAAAATGTTCAGAAATTTTCAGGTCAATCCATTCTACCGTTTGGGATATATGGACAAAACAGGTATGCTACAAGAGGTTGTCCTAGTTGTCTTTAAAAAGAAATGAAAAAAAAGGAGAAAAGAACATCAAAGGGGCATACCAGCTGCCAACCTCACCTTCCACTCATTCCAATACTTGTTCACCCTCAGAGCAAAGGAAGGATGCAAAAAAAATCAAGAAAAAGGCAGCTACAAGACATCCTATAGTTTTCCTATAAGAAGTCCTATAGCAGCCTATTCTGAAAAAAATAGTAACTCCAGACCTAACCTTCAGCACAATGATTTAGAGATAAGAAACATGACTGCAAGGAAAAGGAAATTCCTGCAGAGCTCAGCAGCAACAGAGGAGGCCAACACCTGCACATAAACAAGAAGACAAGCCATCGGCAAAATAAGATTAAAAATAAATAAATAAATAAAAAGGAGGTCAAGAAGATGTACCTGAGTCATGAGCAGCAAAGCAACATCAACTCAGCAGCAACATGCATGTCTCTCCAACAACCATCAGGTAGGTATAGGTATGAAATATTCTTAACCTCTTCTCTTGAGCATATTATAGTTAGAAATGTGTTGTCAATGCATGAGAAATGAGGTTTTATAAGCTAAGGGTGGGTTAGCAGTCTCGGCCACCTTCAACTAGTTAAGTTTAGCTCACTCATTCACTCATGCAATGTGGAAAAGGGTGATGATTTTAAGGAATAGGGACAATAGTTAAAAGAAGAAAATTTTGTAAAGGTGAAGTCACCAAATCACTTCAAACCCTCCATCTACTTCATATTCACTATCTACCCATCATTCATCCATCCCATTTCATAATTTCAAGAACAAACCCTACACTCTGTCTCACCTTGAAAATTTCTTCAAAAAACAAACAAAGCATTCTCTCCTTTTTCACAAACCTACACTACTCCCTCTGAGCCCTAGCATCATCCTCCAAACCCTCTATATCATTTCTCATCACTCCCATACAGTTAAAAGACTCTGAAAGAGAAGGAATGGCTGCTACAAGAAGACAAAATGTTGCTACAAGAAGGAAGAAAGGAACAAACTGTGCTAAAACCCAAAATGGCAATGCCTAAAAGAGACCTAATCAAAACGGAGAACTTAAAGGCCATTAGGAAATCAATTTTCTAGGCTACAAAAGAGAAGAAGAAGGCAACAAAGGAAATAAGGCATTCACCATAAAAACAGAACTCCAACTGTAGTGATGAATAGAGGCTTTCCAAGAGATCTCTAATCTCTTTCTAGATTTTTTCCAAGGCCTAAAAGATGTTATAGAAATAGGAGAAAGACATGGGAGTCAAGTTGAGGGCCTGCCCAAGACTCAAACTATCATTCATGCTCAAAACAGGTTCCTTGTAACGAGATTTCCTGTAGGTTTCCTATAGTTTTGACAGGAATTACTACAAGATGTCCTAGTTCTTATCTAAAGGCATTTTGAAGGTTTCATAGTTGTCCAAATGGTGGAACAAGGTAGTAAAAGGTTGATCAGTATGTGGAATACCTTTCCAAATTGAAAAATATTCAAGAACCCATATTGAATACGGGGAAGAAGGCAAGCTAATGGTCTCAAGAAACACTGATTTTCCTATGCACAAATACATTTTTGGGCTTGTACTTGTAGAACTTACAACCAAGATTCTTAAAAGAAAGGACTAATAAATGCACAAGAGAGAGGCCACCAAGGCCATGAATGAGGCACAATGAGGTCACTAAGTTGCTCAGAGGATGAGCAACACTTTCAGCAGGGGGGTATGATGGGCCTCTAAATCAGACATAAATTAAGGCCCATGCCTCTAAATTAAACATAAATTAAGGCCCATATAACCATATTTCAGCACATTGAACCTCTCTTTTTGCATTAGATAATGTATTTTTAACTTTAATATGTTCATTACGAAGGTTTATGAATAATTTCATATTTGTGCCTAATATTATTTATTTTTGTGGAATATTATGAGAATATTGGACAGATTATGAAGATTTGGAGGAGATAATTTAGGGACTTTCTCCCTAGTACAGGAGGATCAATATTAAATAATAAATCAACAAGATATTATGGAATTATGGCACAGATTGTGGAAATCCAATTTGTTATGAAACCAGCTCACAAAAAGATAGAAAAGATAGATTAACGACTTAAAAATCATCCTCTTCGAGGGGGAAACCTCCTTTACATTACACAAATGAACAATTCTTAGATGATAAAAATGACAAGACTTCATTTCTACATATAGGAGTCTAAGGGGCCACAATACAATCAGAGCCTACATAACAATAATTTGTAGGGGCAACAATAACAATAGTGGGCTTCTATGGGGCATAATAATAACAACATGGGGACTATATGGGAACAATAATGCAATAATGAGGTTGAAATAATAACAATAAGGGGTTAGACTAGTAGTATAGGGACCTAACATGCCCCTCTCCTTAAAAAAGTTTTTTCCTCAATGTTTGAGTAGTTCTGGATGCTTCTGTATAAAATTCTCATCCTCACATGTGGAATCTTCCATGGATAAGTTCTTCCACTTGATGATATACTCTAAAATTGATCGATTTCGTAACTGTCGATTTCTTGTGTTTGTGACTGCTTTTGGTTCCAATATGATTTTTCCATCCTCATTAAGTTCTGGAAATATTGTTTGAACTGATATCTTCTCACCTATAACCTTCTTTATGCATGAAACATGGAAAACTAGGTGCACTAGGGAAGATGCAAGAAGCTCCAATTTGTATGCCATAGTACCAATATTTTGTAACACCTTGTACGAACCATAATACTTTGGTGATAATTTATTATCCTTCTTAGCTTGCTTGAGGGACATTTGTTTGTATGGTTGTAGTCGTAGAAATACCCAGTCACCTACATCAAAACTTCTTTCTTTGCAATGTTGATATGCTTGTTGTTCCATTCTATTCTACGCCAAAGTGAGGTTATCCTTTAAGAGTTTGAGAACTTGTTGTTGATGCTCGATGTGATATTCCATTGCTTGAACCTTAGAATTTTCTTTTAAAGATGATGTGATGGATGGTGGACGATATCCATAAAGTGCCATAAATGGGGTCTTTTTGCTGTAGTATTGAAAAAAGTGTCTATTCATCAAATACAAAGAAACGAAGATATCCTTCCAAACATTTGCTTACTATCTTAGTTTTTCCATCAGATTGAGGATGATAAGGTGAGCTATGAGCTAACTGAGAACCCAAATATTCCACCTCTTATACTCCAAAGAAACATTTGGAGCTTTTTGCATATAATTGTTTCTCATCCAATAGTTTTAGCACCTTGTCAACATGTTAAACATGATCCTTGGAAGACTTGTTGTAGATTAGTGTATCATCAAAAAATACTAACACAAATTTTCTAAGGAAGGGTTTGAAAATGGAATTCATCAAACCTTGAAATGTAGAAGGTGCATTGGTAAGGCCAAAAGGCATGACAAAAATTCATAATGACCCTCATGAGTTCTAAATGTTGTTTTTGAAATGTCTTCAGTCTTCATTCTAATTTGATGATATCCTTAACGAAGATCCAACTTGGTGAAGTAAATTGATCCATG